>JAGPOY010006857.1:0-10053 GCA_018983105.1 Silene uniflora | reverse complement strand
TGCCCTAATAGGGATCTCATGTAAAACTATCTAACATACTCAATCTATAAATTACGATATTAGATCTAGAGAACTTACGATTAACGATGATTGACAAAACCACGATCGATCCGCCTCCCAGTGCTTAGGAATGGTTACTCTAGGGTTTGACTTGTGTAAAATAGGTAAAAACTGTAATTGAAGGTTTACCGAGTCCTTTTATAATAAGTTACCATTCCTAATTACTTTCGAGTCGGTTCGCTGGCCTGTCACATATACTCGGCCGAGTTACAGTACTACTCGGCCGAGTACTCGATACTCTGCCGAGTTTTTAAGTACTCGGTCGAGTACACACTCGGCAGACTCCCTGCCTCAAAGACCACTTTGACTACTCGGCCGAGTAGTCCCTGTTCAGATACGGGGTATCACAGTGATTTATCAATTGTATGTCATAATTTTTTTTATTACATGTACATGTTCTTGCTGTTTTATTAGATGTACATATTTCCATAAAACAAATGATGTACATGTTCTTGATGTTGCATGTTTCTATATTGCAAGTTAAGTTTCATTCCTAACTTCAATTTTTTTCCAATTAACCTCCTTTTTTTTGTAATACTATTCCTAGATTTGTGGCTTATCTAGCCAAAGTGTTATGTCTACTTGCAGGCTATAAACCAAAAGCTGGATCTAAGGGAGCATTCAAGAATTTGAGGGGCGGAGATTAAAAATAAGTTTTGACAACATCTTGTCACAAATCTCTAAGAGTTGTGCATTTTATGACAATCAGACTATAGTACATACATTAGAAGGTTTATCGAAATATTTTAAAAACTTACTGTTTTCTGTGTTATTTGGTGGTTATCTTTCCCTTTTTCTTTGTGTTCTTGCTGCATTTATATTCTCCATGTTTGACAGACCACTCATTGAATCATAGTTCCGCTCTTCCTGCAATCCTGTTTGGCTAAAAATATTTATTCCTCTTATTTGAAATTGTAATTTTTTGTTCACTATGAGATAACAATGAAAATACCAGATTGTGATTTTTGTTTAACAGGATAAATGAATGACAATTGATATGATGATTGTCTATTATAGTGTTGAGCATTGTTTAAATAGTATCTCCAGCAGTTGAGTACTGTCCCACTACTTTCATAACTGACTTTAGAAGCACATAAACTTTTCTCTCAACTGACAGAAGCCGTTATTTCTGAGTGAAAAAATTGTGGTCTTGTTTTACCATTATTTAACCCATCTGTCATACCTCGGGAATAAAGTGAAGTTACTGTGTTTGTATCCGTTTATTTTTGTCGCATCAAATTTAAATTTGTTGTTGCGTTACCATTTTGTGTTTAATAATTATCGTACTTGTTACTTTAATTAAATTTGGCATTTTGGCAAACTTGGTTTTTATATTGACGTCAACGCATGTAAAAGCTTGTCGGTCCAGAAATAAATGCAAATAAAAGTAGTCACTTTGATAGCAAATTTTGCATTAATATAGAAAGTACATTACGATTGTTAGAATTGTAAATAGAATGCTAAGTACGTCAATCATAAATACGGCATTTTCTAGCATAATGGTTGTTCTGTCCATATGAAATAAGCCTTCGAGCTCTAATCTGCCTTGTGTCAAAATGCATCCACGCATTGCCTTTCCATGTTGCTGCATTCCTGCTTTGTAAATGCCTCCTCCTTATTGTGCTCCATGTGCATCATTTTTCTGCATGTTCAACTATAGAGCCATCTACCTTATATATGAGTTCCTAGATTATTCATGTAAAACTTTAAAAAAAACCTAAGTCCATTACACAATGCAAATTAAAACAAAGTCTAAAAAAAAAAAACATCCAAAAGTCTTGTGAAAATTGTCCATTAAATGCCTAAAAAAAAGCTGCCTAGTTGTCCATTGGCTGTTTGCCCATCATAATTTCCTGAGCTTTTATTGCAGATGACTTGTCAGACGCCTCCGGAAGCTGCATCACACTTTTCTGTGGCGTTATCTCATCAGCATTCCCACGGGTTTGGTTTCATTGAGCTCTCGCATTTGTTCCTAACATATAAACAGTGGTTAGTACAGCAACATTAGTTTAGGTCAATGAGTTGAATGATTTAGTTGAATCAAATTCACCATCAATGAGTCTGTTTTTGATGTGTCTCTGCTTGAACTGGATGTTGCCTTCTCCTATTAAAAAGCCAAAGTATTATCAGAAAATGTAAGTAAACATTGTACAGAAACGCAAAATAGAATCTTGCACAATGTCACACCTTTCTTGCATCATTCATAGCATGTCACTTGGTTATCGTCCTAGGGTCAACACATAGACTAATCACACCATAAGAATTGGAATTCTACTCAATATTAAACAGCTGTGTGACTCTTATCTTGGCCACAAAAGTCTTCTCAAGTAAAGGCTGCAAATCTGGAGGTGGTACGACGTTGAAAATCTGAAATAAAGCATGGTCATTAAGTCAATAAAGTTTAATTTGCATGTATGTTACTAACAACTATGTATTTAAAAGATATTGGTATGTACCTCATCTTCATCAAGGATTACTTGGGCTGATTTCCCAAGCAATTCAGACATGACATCATCCCAGATTATGAAATGGAGCAAGTCTCCACTTTCATATGTCACGTAAAACTTAACTTGAAACCTACGACACATAGCCATCATGATCTGAATTTTTGCTTAACTGTGAATCAAAAGTTCAGCTGAAAGTCATTAAAGTAGAGTATTTCATACCTTGGAATAGAAACTGGCATTCCAACCCCCTTCATTGGCCAAGGGATGTCATCCTTAACTTTGTCACAATACCACAAACCATCCTCTCCTTGCTTAACTTTTGATCGACGTTGTTTACATGAGTTGTAAAACCAACTATTAGTTGTTGTATCTAACTCAAGAAATCTTGCCAAGCAATGTCACATATGCCCCTCCTTTGGTCAGCTTTTGAATCTCACTTAAACTTTTGATGTTTGCACTTGCGAGGATTGGCGGATGGTATGCAGCAATTCCGGAAGCGTCGCCGTCAGTATCATCATCGCCTGGGAAACTGGTAAGGAGACATTGAAATTTTAGTAAGGGTCATTATTTACAGGTACGTAATGAAAAGTTTGTTTTCTAAGTGAATTTCAGAGTGTAAATTATGCAATGTAGTTGTGCTTCTGTGTACCCTATTCTAAACATTTACTATGGTCCATTAAGGTCGTAACTTTTAAGTTAAGTTATCTTTGTTGCACCCCATGTTGTTTTTATACTCACTTCACCTGCACATAATAGACAACACTTGCCACAGTTAGTCCTTTTGTATTTCCTAACTTATGGGGACTTGATTGTATTTACTAATTTCTGATATTACCTTCATAAACTGACCGCTTAACAAAGCACATCACCAATGTCGGCCTTTTTTTTAGACTGGAAGCTGCATCAATTTTTCCAATCTCATCCACATACTCTCCAAACATGGAACAACACGTCAATTTGTTCCTAAAACAAAGAATGTTTCATATTTAATTAGGATTACATGTCATCTTATAAATTGTTAATAGACATGGATTATAGGAGGTTAAACTTACTGCTCATTTCGTAAAATAATAGTCCTCCTCCTATTGCCATATGGCTGTCTTTGATTGGGTAAACATGCTCTAACCTTCCAATCACATCTACATAGAAAAGATTGATTAAGTAAACCAAAGATTAGACACATTCAAAGTGAAAAATTAGGAATGTATGTTACCTATATAAAGCCTGTCACGCATAGCACCCATATTTATTTCATCCAATGTGCAGAAAGAATAATCAGAAGCTGGTATTTCATCATTAGTAATGGGAAACACCCTTGTGCTATACTCAAACCAAATCTTGCAAGGATGAAATGTTGTCATGTCGAGTCCCACTCTATTTGATGATATGCTGAATCGCTTGATGATGTATGTGCTACCTTCCGTAAGTTGCTCTATGAAAAATCTTGTCAGCCTTTTGTTGATTGTTGCCTGGATTGTATCTCCCTGATGGAGAAACAACAATGTGTTATTAAAAAATCACCATAGTTATGTTTCCAAAAGATATAATCATAGTCTTAGAAAATTGCTTACATTTGCATCAATCAGAATGAGTTCAACTCCTTGCACAGTCTCTGGCTGACCATTCGTCTTTTTGTACCATAGTCTCATTACCCGAACTTTAACTTGCGAAGACCTTGGTGTAGCTAGCTTGATTTCGGCAATGGGGACATTTCTAAGTGTGCCATTAGAATTAGTGATAATTTTTTGGGATTCTTTGTTAATTGCAGTAAAATGCCTTTTTATGTAATGCATTGGGTTATTTATACATTCATTTTATTAAACCCTAACCCAAATAACCGCCCACAACTCCCATTTACCCACCTCCCCACTAAAAATATTTAACTCCTATGTTCACCACTCCTCCAGCAACTGCCTCTGTGAATTTATGGTTCTGAATTATTTACGATTCCAATTATTTACATTCGGAATTTAAATGGATCGATTCTTTTTGCAGATTGCATGGTGAAGCGTAATAAACATGAAGATATTAAATTAGTTTAGCATTTAAAATACTTGTCATAGTAGAAATTATTCGGTAGCCTATCATTGTCACCTACCAACTTTGGTGTGCGCGGCTGATAGTCACGTTGCCGTGATTTTTGCTCCAAGTAACTCCTCGGTGATGAAGGGCAATCTCGCCAGATCTGAGAGGAGGCGTTTGTATATCCTTTAATGCCATATAAACTTTTATACGCATTTTTATTACTCATATTGTCATAACTAATTAATTTTATAATTTATATTTTTATGCTCTCAAAAGATGTAATCGTTTTCCGTTGTTTATTGTAATTTTTTAAATAATTCCGTTCATTTTTAATTATTACTTATATACTTAATTCCGATAATACGTTCGCCTATTTAATTAGTTTTTGTCCTATGTAATTAATTTAACTTCTATGTAATTAATTAAATCTGTAATTTATTCGAGAAATGTACGAAAGAATTTTCTTTTTTTAAAAGGTCGACTTAAATTAGGATTTTTATTAGTAACGACTTTAATTATTGCATTCAAACTCGACTTTCATCGTATGTCGTTAAGCGCAGTCCGTCTCAAAAAATAAAAAATAAAAACGAATGGAATACACACTGGTCCCACCTACAACCTAATTTCAGAAAAAAAAATATAAACAAATGCATTGTTGACGTGGCACAACCACAGATCAACAAATGCATCTGTATTAATAAAGATAAGATTTAATCTAGTAAAAATCCAAAATAAAAAAAATATTTTGATTTATTTTGTAACACCTCAAGATATTGAGAATTTAAGAATAAGAGTTGCCCACGTCCGAAAAGTGAGGAGGTTGTAATATGTTTATAAAGGTTTACATCCACCACTTAGCAACAAACCTTTGTGCTTTTGAGCTTAAGTGGGGACAAAACAGGCCTAGGGTACTCCTGACCACAAAACAGACCCGGGTACTCCTGACCCAAATGGTATCAGAGCAACCCTGCACCGTATGGTGAGCCTGTGGTCAGGAGTACACGGGTCACCCACCTAGTGGAGTAGGATTCTGGGCTTGCGGTCAAGTTTGAGGCACAACGAGGACGTTGTGTTGTTTAAGTGAGAGAGTTTGTAACACCCTAAGGTATTCAGAGTAAGAGTTATCCCACACCGGGAAAGTGAGGAGCTTGTGAATGTTGTTATACCCTTATAAATGTTTCCATCCGATCCACCACTTAATAACAAGGCTTTGTGCTTAATTGAGGACAAAACAGGTCCAAAGGTGAACATCTCACCTTTAGGTGAGGTATGTTACGATGGTGGCGGATCGAGTTTTTATATATTTAAAGTATATATTTTTGTATTTTACAAAATTAAACTAGAAGAAACATCTATTAGCACTACATTTTAAAGTTATTATTCTGGCAAAATAACCGAACCACCTACATTGTGGTCTAGTGCGGTCTGCTCCGATCTTTGGTTTGGACCATTTCATGAACACTCCTACCTCAATGTACTACAGTCTGCAAAGCATAAATAGTTACTTTGTATATCACATGAGACCATTTTATACATAGAATCAGCCTAGTAAGAAAAACTCAATAAAATTATTCAAACAAAATGCTAAATAAATTTTTATTGGCGAATTTAACTAAGTTTTGTCTAATATTGAGAAAAGATATACTGTATAATAGTTTCAAAAAATTTTATGAAGTTTATTTTTGATATCATACATAAAAAAATTCATAACCAATTCAAAAAGTTCTGAAAAGTTATAATTTCCTTAGTTTATCAATGGAAAATTAATTAATAAAACAAATATATAATTTTTGAAAAAAGTAGTTGAAATACTTATGCGAGACATACTTTTAATTTTTTTGATAAACCGAGAATTTGAGGAAACAAACAATTTTTTAAACCATGTAACTTATATCTTCTAGGATTTTGAGCGGTAATAGAAATATTTCTCAATTTTTTTTTCATAATTTTATATAATCACCTTTGCAAAAATATGGTCAATAAGTTAATGAATTGTGTAATATGAATAAACTAGCGTTTAGGAAATATAAGTAAGATGTCGGGACATTTTCGTTAAACAAAAGCAAACGTTTGGTTATTCTTGTTAAAATCAAAAGGTTGGGTTATTTTAGAATGTTTGACAAAGGTTGGATTATTTTTGTAAAATTCGTTGTTTTTATTTTAGTAACCTGATATTTTAATTTGATAACTTATATATTTAAATAAATATATTGACATTATTATACAATGAGCTCGAGTGCGTTGTCAAAATAAAATTAAAAAGTACTCCGTAAATATTAAGTTTATTACACTAATCTTTTGTTAAACTCGTACTATATTAGTATAAGACATTAAAGACAATACATATTGAAAAGTTGTTAAAACTAGAGGTGGCAAACAGGTCAATCGGATCGGTTTCGGTTCGGGTTCTTTTGGATCGTGTAATTTCGGTTTATCCTTTTTTTCGATTTCAGTTCGGTTCAACACAGGTTAGATTCAGTTTCCGTTTTAATCAGTTGTAGATATTTTGGTTCGGTTTAGGTTCGAGTTGGATTAATATCGGAGCAAATAAGGTTCGAGTCGGGTCAATATCAGAGCAGATGAGATTCTAGTCAGGTCATAACCAGATCGGATGTCAAGGGATAAGGTCTTTATTCAAAACGTTGTATAAAATACAAATATTTTTTTTTTAAGAAAAGTAATATATGATGTTTTTTAGTATAACTACGATATAATATAAATTCATTAACGTCAAATAGCTGGAACTTATGTAAAAAAAGACACCGTAAATGTGACGCCTAGGTAAATTTGGGTCATTTCAGGTTTCAATGATGGGTTTCAGTCATCAATATATGGGTTGAAATCTGTTCAGGTATATTTCGGACCGGATTAAAACAATTCAGGTTGAACAGTTCAGGTTCATTCGATTTTGGGTCTAATTCGGATATCACAAATTCGGATCGAATCAATTCAGGTCGATTCAGGTTTTGGGGTGAAGTTCAGTTATACCTTTCAGATGTATGGTCAGGTGTCGATTCAGGTATTTTCGATCGGTTTTTCGATCCAGGTCTAGTTAAAACAAGGATGTTAAAATTAAGAAATTCTCAACGGTGGAGTGTAGTTTTGAATGAAATTTTCAAAGACTTAGGTTCAAGTATTCCCAAAAACAATATTGGAATGTTTATGACCCGAGTATCTACGCTTTGAGTCTGTTAATATCGGGCGGCCTACCTGGTATACGTGATTTTAGCCTTTTAGGCTATCACGTATACTCGTAATTTACCCCGTGCGTACCAAATACAGCAACTGCGGATCCCTTAATTCCCAAAAAAAACACACCTAATCCTACACAAGTTATGAACTTACTCTTATAATCATACGCAAAAGTCCAATCCTAAGATCACAACCCAAATAAAAAACAACCAATGGCTTTAAATATAAAGCTAGGATTTTATGTAATCAATTCTATCATCACTCTTCCAAACCCTCACCACCCCTAATCTCTAACCTCCTCAATCACAACATCACCTTTAACTCAACTCCGATCCAACCATCATGACAATCCCCGAATTCGAAGTTGGAGCGGTAAGTTCCTTTCGCGCCGTTTTCTTATTCTGACAAACTCGGTTGAATCACTAACTTCACCCGTAACCTCAACAACCAGTCTCACAACTGCAACAACAACCCCAAGAATCAAAACCACACCTGTAACCAGAACCCTATCGATTCCGTCTTCGCTTTCGTCGCTGATGATTCCTTCTCAACCGGAACCCTATAACTTTCGTTTTCGATTTCTCATTTTTTTCTTAATTGATTGCGTCTTCGATTTCGCCTTTAAAACAACTGCAATCAAGAACACACTTTTAAGAGTAGAAAAAATTTATTGTCAATCCAGCAATATTACCAAAAAATAAAGGAGTAAAAAAATCAATTAAGAAAACATTTCCATTGAAATACTTGAGTTTTTTGAGTGAATTCACTTTACTTGTCACGTGGCAAAACTAGTACATGCCACGTGGCAACGGGTTTTTGTTTTTTATATAATAATGTGTAAAATTTTGTCATTCTAATCTCTTATATTAAACATGCCTAGGAAAAATATAGTATTAAAAAACGACGATTGCAAATCGACAGTATTAAATTACTTCACCAATTCCGACAGACATTTATCTATATAAGAGATATTGTCTTACATGCAACTTGAAATTGTATTGTAATGTAATAAAAAAAAAAGTAAAAAAAAAAAAATACTTCGTATATCATACTCTCAATTATAATATCAAACTTAACATTCATTTATTATTAGTTTTCACCATGCAATAATACTCGAAATTAATCTTTTATTTATTTATAATATTACTAGTTTTAACCCTGTGAAAAATTTGCACGAGATTAAATATACAATTTAACTAAATGTATCAATTTACATAATTATGATATACCTTTTAAATATTGATTATATAAAATAAAGTTAGAGAGCATATAAATTATCTAATAAAATCGCGTAATTTTGTTATATCCCTTGATTTGCAATTTAAATTTAATGTAGCTTGTTTATTAAATTTAAGGGGTACGTTGATAGGGAATGTTAACCGAATTTGGTGGTGGATTTAGGGGGGCGAGGGCCCCTGCTAGCCCTCATGGCAGATGATATTTTCGTAAATTTTTATTAAATTTTTTGAAAATTTTCCGAGTGTACCACTGTACCGTACCCTATATAATTTTACCCGTTCGCCCCCCCTAAAATTTAATTTTCCGCCCACCCTAAGTTGAAATTCTGGCTCTGCCCCCGAAGTCTGAATTGACGAAAATGGAAATGATGGCGAAAGCTGATGAGAGTAGGATGAAGTATATTAAATGTCTTTTTTCTTATATCTCATCAAATATAATATTTTTTTTATATTATGTATAATATTAATTACCATTAATTTCAATAGTTAAGAATTTTTTTTCTTCGACGTCTTTATTAAAAACTAACTCAAAAAAGCTAAACCATATAATAATTTGCGATTCGGAGGGAGGGGAAAGAGCTATAGTTGGGTGAAATGGAAAATGTTGTCGACAAAGAGTAGCACATCTAGAACCTTAGCGTCACGGTGGAGCTCAGCAACACTAAAATCAGTATGACCAACACGGGTATCTGGGGGCTCTTTCATTTGTCCGTAGTTAAGAAAAATTTTAGTGTCTGTCTGTGACGAGAACAATAACAATAACATCTTACCAAAAAAAATAACAACAACAATAACAATAACAACAACAATAACAATAATAATAATAAAGTGCGCCAAATACCGGGACTTGTGTACGGTTTCTTGCCTTTCTCCTTCTCTTCGTTGGGGGAATTGGGGGAGGATGTTATTGCCTTGCTCAAGCGGATTCAGAAGTACTATGTCTCCTAGGATACCGGGGCGCATGCTGCCGCTCTTATTTTACTCGACTTAGCTTTGTCATTGCTAAGGGGGTGGGAGCCCAGATTGTGTCTCGGCTGCCCACCAATTTCTTGTAAAAATATTGATCGTTCTTAATAAAAGTTCCCCGTTTA
>JAGPOY010006856.1:0-10054 GCA_018983105.1 Silene uniflora | reverse complement strand
TTACACCATTTGTTGGCAGGATCGAAAGGTCCTCGATAGATGGAGTTTAGATGTGCATATAGACTAGTAGGAAAGTTAGGGTGTACGGGTAATAACTAACCCTTTCCGACCTAAGGGTTGTAAGATCGAAAGCCTCGACCCTATTTCATCATGACCTCAATCACTCTACCCAATACTTGATTACATGTGTTCCACCATTTGATTACCCATATGAATCCACTCTTCCTAGTTTTCCTCCTTGTTGTTTTAATCCTTGCTATTTACTTGCTTGCATTAGTTTAGACTACAAACCCTTTTCAATATAATTGTGACAACCCCTTGCACAACTTTGATTAGATTGATTGACTTGAATACCCCCGTCCCGTGGATCGACCTCGACTTACCTACTATCTACTTAGTTTGTATGTTGAGTTACAAATGTGTTTGATTGGGTGTGACGACTTGACCCCACGTCACTTTAAAAGAAGAAATTTTAGCAGCTAAATACTTATGAATCTCAAAGTTAATTGTGGAGGGTGATAATTTATGTGTTATTAACTCAATCCGTACGTGGCACTTGGCAAATTCCTTGGGAAATTTCTAGTATTATCAAGGATGTGAAATTAGATCTTCATTTTTTCGATGAAGTGATAATTAAACATTGCTTTCGCGAAGCCAATAAAGTTGCGGACTTTATGGCTTATATTGGACATTCATGTCCAACTCTTTCGAGGTGGTTTGAAAGCGAGTGGCTTCAACTTACCTCATTCATTCGAAAGGATGAGATAAGTTGGTCCTACATTAGAGGGTCAACCTAGTTTCCTTACCTTATCAAAAAAAAAAAAAAAAAATTAAAGCAAGGCGGTACACGAAGTAACATGTATGAGGACAGGACATGATGGTTTGACTTGATTGTAAGTTCTTTGAAATGTCGTGAGTGACTTCTCGTGTTTGAACTCCCGGTGTTGAGTTTGACTTTTAGACTCGAGTGTTGACTTTATGGACGGATTTAAATACGACGCGTGTAAGACAGACTTGACTCGACCATATCTAAGATGCCAAAGTTTTACTTTGTCATCTTCTTTTACTGTCAATGCTCTCCCCACTGACTTCACTAGATCTAAGGAAAATATTTTATTTCTACACATGGAAGAAATAGCTACAATTTCATTTGATTTTTTATCCTTGATCTCAACTGAATTGTTATCAAACAGCAAAGAATACCCACTGCCTAACAATTGTCCCACACTAAGCAGATTATAGGTTAAGAGAGGAACATACTGGACATTATGCAATAACTTGGTGTTACCTTGCTCAGTTTTTATAGCAATAGTTCCAACACCCTCAACAGTCAGCTGCTTGTCATCACCAAGCCTGACCTTGCTCTTCATTCCCTCATCCAAATTCTTAAACATGGACTTAGTACTTGACATGTGATTGGAGCAACCACTGTCAATATACCAAACATTGCCCTCAACTTCATTTCACCCTTCTCTAGTCAAAAAAAGGTTTTCTTCATGCTCTGCAACATTCACTTTCTGATCAGACTGCTCATTCTGATCCTTTTCTTTCTGCCAGCAATTGACTTCATTGTGGCATGGCTTGTTACAATAGTAACACTTCATAGGACCCCTTGAAACCTAAGTGTCCTTAGCCTGAGCTTCAGATGACTTGCCAGATGACCTGCCACGCCCTCTTCCTCTGAAGCCTCCCCTTCTTCTAGCTCTTCCTGACCTATTTGACTTGTCTTTGGAAGAGTCTCCCTTGGAGACAAATGCCTGCTCCTCCCTTTTTTCTGAGGATCTGTTCAGTCTTTCCTCATGAGCTAACAGTGAACCCATCAAGTCATCAAATGAATATGTTTCTAAATCATATGACTCCTCAATAGCAGTCACAATATAGTCATATTTCCTTGTCAGACTCCTCAACACCTTCCCAACAACCTGCTCATCTGTCATTTTCTCTCCATATGCCCTCATCTGCTGCACTATTCCTGACACCTTAGACAAATAGTCTTGTAAAGACTCTTTGTCACCCATGAGAGAAGTCTCAAACTCTCTCCTTAAGGTTTGTAGTCTCACCTTGACCGCTTTCTTGTCACCCGGATATTCTGATTTCAGAATATCCCAAGCCTCCTTAGATGTAGTAGCAGATGCAATATGAGAGAAGACCACTTCATCCAAGGCCTACTGAATGATAAACAGAGCCTTGGCATCCTTCTTCCTCGTTTCCTTGAGTGCATCATCTGGTTCAGCAGGCTTAACATCTTTAAACTCATACTAAACCAGATCCCACAACTCATGTGACTTAAACAAGGTTCTCATTTTCAATTCCCAGAATTGATACTTTGCACCCTTGAATTGTGGCAAGTGAGAAAGACCATTTCAGCTTGATCCATTGGAAGCCATGACAAGTCCTAGGATACGAAACATAAAGACCTGATACCAATTTGTTGTAGTTTCTATGAGGTTTTATTTGAACTAAACAAATGTGAAAAAGGGAGAAAATTGCTTACTTAATTCAATGAGATTACAATGCTTAAATAGGAAAAACTAAGGCAACAAACTCCTTGCTGCACGACTAAGAAAGTGCCAAAAAAACAGGGAGCATCATCATCCTATACTCCTCTGAATAATATGCAAAACAGAAGCAACTGAAAGACCATGATCTCAAGCCTTATTCAACTAAGTCCTACATTGTAGGAACAACTATCTAACTAAGGCATTTGACTTATATTTCAATATGTTATGGCTATTTTATGCTTGATTTGTATGTCATCAGTTCATGTGTATGTTGTAGCTTCTAATCGTAGTAATATTGATCATTATGCATTCATTAAGTACTGAGGATTTGGTAAATGATTATGTAAATGAGGCTGGTTACGAATGTTAATTATATGAATCAGGCTACATTTGCAGAACCCAAGTTGACAAATGGCTTAATGGTTGGTACCTATGCAAGGTACCGCCACCAACTCATTATGTTGGTCACACAGTATATGATGGTCACACAGTATATGATGTTTGTAAACTCTGTGAATGTCATTAATAAGGTTTTTTGAACTAATAATGTTAGTGGGTCAGTGGTGGCTCCTGAGTACGGTAGGTTGGACTACATTGCCTTGGCTTACTACTTTCACTACACGGTCTGCGTGCTCAGCAATTGCCAGTGTTGTCCTAATCAAAGGATTTCATTCAAAAACCATGCCTTTCAACCATTCTATATGTTTTTCAATGTCTGGCCGATACTCGATGATGGCTGTTTTAGTTACAAAAACAGGCAACTGGCCGAAAATTTAGCAGCTGCAAAATGACCCAAGTGGTCGTTAATATAGTCCTATCATTTTACTTGTTCAGAATTTGCGACTGCCAGTCTTTACTTGGCGGTTTCAAATCTCGCCTCCCTTCATCGTTTTATCATTACACTAGCTCCAGCAAATTTAGTCATGAATAAAGCATCTGACCCACTGAGGAGAAATATTTACGCTGATTGTACGAGTTGAGTGTTGATACAGAAGAACTTTGATTGGTGTCTTACCATTGTCAATTTATTAATATTTACGTAGCGACTCTTCTTCTGCGGTCCCTTTCAACACATTATCTGTATTTACTTTGAAATTCAGAGTAGATAATCACACATTGATGCCTGGGCCCTCACTCACCAATACAGTGATACACCATTATTGGTGGACTTCTTGTTCATGGATGATGAGTCTTCGTCGGCAATAAATGGTTTCTTGTTTAATTAGAACAAGCAAGCAAGCTTATTCATGGAAGGATAAGTTCTCGATTGGGAAAATGTCATCTCTTTCCGTGATGTGTAAGCGGCGAATAAAATAACTAAAGTACTCTTGTGTGTAAGTCTGAAAGTATAAGTGATTAGACATTCTAAATTTGTTGAAAATGATTTAGTCTTGAGAGTTAGATGGACCAGTTAATTAATACTAGGGCCAGCTTGGCAGTGGTTACTGGTTAGTAGTTGTAGTATCAAAGCTTTTGTCGAAGAGGAGGCTATGCTTTAAACTTGAAAGATTTATTTTACAGAAATACCAACATCTATGACGTCGTTTACATTGTAAACACCTCGCCTTGCCTTAGTTGCGGATTTATGCTTGCAAATTGTTTCCAGACAAGTATTCTAAAATGTCACAAGTTCCTTGAGCAGTCGGCTGTTGACAGCTTTTGATATTTGATTTTTGATTTTGAGTTTGTGTGTGTAACTGTGTATATACTATATAGTGCAACAAAGGTAGTTTTTATGCTAACAAGTTTCAAACCGACGTCATGAGTATTATGGTATTACCCCTTGTAAAATTAGGGTGCAGTGACTCAGTGAGTCGTCTGTAGCAGACTGTTCTGTGTTATTTTCTTGTATGTCAACAAATAACAGAAGACAGACAGAAGAAGGTAGAAATAGTAAAAGCATAGGACATGGAGCATTTAGAGCATATCATACCTTCTATTTCTAACCATTGGCCAATGTTTCACCCCCCTATAATCTTCTCAACTACCAGTTTAAATTACTATAATAACTTGCATCCGTTTCCCTCGATAAAAGGCAAGATACAGTTGTACGTACTGGGTCACACAGGCATAACTTTCTGTCATTTACTGTATTTTCATGAGTATTGATCACAAGGAATTCAGATTTATTTACTGTAAACATGTTATGTTTGTCGACTGATATTTAGGAAACATGCTATAAGGGAAATAGCCTAGATAGATTCAGAGGGCTGTGCTCATTTCTGCCTTTTCTTGTTTGGAATTAGTAGCCTACTCATTGTACCAAGCCATTCACAACATTTTCAGAATTTAATACTTTCATAAGGGATGGTGGAATACTACTATAATAAACTGAGGCATTGGGGTAATATTGCCGCCGTTGACATAAATTATTGACTTCCTATGTATAGAGTTAATAAGGCCATCTTAATTCGGAAATGGATTGACATCTCAAAGTTCCTTGGAATCTAGAAGCAAGATTAAATTCTTTTTAATCACTGTTTTTCATAAATTTTGGTAAATTGAATTGCAGTAATAGTAACACAGTCCTATAGCCACAATTACATGAAGGCGGTATAGCCAGGAAGTGACTCTAGGGAGCCAACCTTCAAATAATAATAAAGAACAACAAGATTGAGATACAAACATATGCAGAATAATTATGGTTTTCTTGCCTTTTTTTAGTGCAGTTTAACAAAGCTGAGTCGTTCATCGTTAAGCCAGCTGTACCTTTCTGTGAAAGGATTAACTACCTTCTTGACGGGATAATCATCGATACAATCATCCCAAACATTCCTGTCCTTCATATCCGTCATCACTTCCCACAAACAGTTGTTGCATTTGAACCCTGCTCCGAAACTAATCATCAGAATCTTATCTCCTTTCTTGAGTCTTTTTTTCGCTTCCATATACCCGAGGACATACCAGAAGCCTGCTGCCGAAGTGTTTCCCCATCTATGTAAGGCCATCCTAGCTGGCTCCAAGTCGTAGTCATCAAGCTGCAAACCTTTGCCAGTACCGTCTATAACCGCCCTTCCACCTGGATGTATACAAAAATGTTGGATACCCGTCTTAAAGTTGAGCCCTCTTCCAACATTCTCGAGGTCCCCCTTCGTCCAAGTTTTGGATACTATTAGGTACCTTATAAGCTCCCTTAGAGGTAAGATCCTAGGGACAAGTACCTTAAGGTTTTCAGTAAAAGCTTGAGCAGCTGCCTTAGGAAGGTGTCTAGTGAGACGAAACCCGGGAAATCCGTCATCGTCTTCCTTTTGATAGCAACACTTGTATGCCTCTTCATCAGCTCCGAGATGAGTTCTTAATAAACAATTGAGCTTGATTAAGGCCCGATGTTTTAGGTGTCTATTGTTTGTGAAGAGCATTGAGCAGCCTCCTGCTCGGAAAAGACAGTTGGAAAGCATGAATGACCGGTCTTTGCCGGTATACCAATTTGCTCCCATTGATTCACTACTGACCACTATAGCATTCATGTTCTTGTGTACTTTGAACAGATGATGTATAAGGTCGATAGCGATGATGCTGGCACTACAACCCATTCCTGTGATGTTATACACCTTAATGTCTGGCCGCATCTTGTAGCGGTTGACTACCCGGGCCGTGAGAGATGGGATGGTAGCAAGTAGGGAGACGTTAACGACGAGGATGTCGATTTCTGATGGGGAGAAACCCGACTTGTCGAATAGCTTATCGAGGGTGGCAAAGATAATCTCGTCCATTTCAGCTAAGGCATCAGAGAGAGTAGGGCTCTCTTCTCGGCCTTCAATGATGGTTTTTGGGACGTAAGTAAACTCTCCGATACCAGAGCTCACCATGGTTTTCAAGAGGTATCTAAACTCTTCTATACCGAGTCTTTTATTGCGAAGAGCAACGCTGGCACTTTTTTCAGTGGTTAGCCTCCTATCTTCAGGAGGCTTGAAACACTCGTAATGAAGCATGTAACAGCGTTGATCTCGCTTTTTAATTTCTCGCTTACAGATTAGGACAGCAATGTACAAGAAAGGAAAGAGGTAAATTGCTGTGAGAAGCTCCATAAGAAGGAAACAGTGACTTTGAATAGATTTAGAGGAGCTTACTGGTGGTATTTGTGTGGGAAGAATGTGGCTCTTTATAAGAGTCGTTGAGTATAGTTTTCTACCGTCACCTGATACGTTACTTTAGTAGAGTACTTTCAATGGATAATAACTCTATGTTTTTTCACAAATTCTCAATCACAAATCACAAGCTTGTGACGTGAAACAAAAAGGCAAATGGGAGAGGGTTGTAAGAGGTCGTAAGTATGTGACCGTCACAAGCAAGGCTGACTTGTTTTTTACTTTTTCAAGAAAGAAACGACTAATCCCCTTATACTAAAAGAACTAGAGTTCATGCCCGGGCGTTGCCCGGGTAAGATCGTAACACTGGCTTTCAAAAAGTTAAATACAATGTTTTTAGTTATTACTTGTATAAAGCGGTTTTACACAAGTATTAGTATAAAAACGTAATTAATTGGCTTTAAATCCTAAAGTAACTACTCAATAGTCGCTTTTATGTATAGATTTTACACGTAAAATGGTTTTTTATAAGACATTTTCATTAACATCTGAGTGCATATTGTAAACAATTATATGTGAATCAAACTCTGTATTCTATTTTACATGAACTCTTATTATTATCACAATTTTTTTACTAAAAACCGTCTTAAATTAAGACGACATTCATTATCATTTTAAATAATGTTAAAATAAAAGGGAGTAGTTTGAAATCTTAACTTAAGACGGTCACGAAACAAAACTTAGGTAACTTGATAAAAGGTTAATGTAGTGTAACTTAACAATGTTGAAAGTTATAACTAAAAATCAGAGTAGTTCACAACGGCAAAGTCTTTGAATTTACTCGAAATTTCAACTTTTAATGTGGAAAAACTCGAAATTTATACTCATATTATTTAAATAATATCAGAGTAGTTCACAACGGTAAATTCTTTGATTTTACTCGAAATTTCAACTTTTAATCTGGAAAAACTCGAAATTTATACTCTTAGTATTTAAATTACTACTAAATATTAAAGTTGTTGCACTAATGTTTTCGTGATGCTCTGTCTATCGCTTTTAGTAAGGACCAATCATATTTATAGCTAAACTGCACTATCAAACCCATGATTAATGTAAACACAAATTGAGGCTGAAGCAATACTGTACTACTCCGTATTCATTTGCATTGATTGTGTTTTCATATCATTTTTGCTAGTATTTGAATTAGTTCGTCTTTTAGAATAATTTTACCTGGCTTTATAGTAGTAGGTTCAATCATATACTCATATGTAAATTCTGATTTTTTTTTTCTTTATACAAACCTATCCTATTTAAAACTCATTTAAATAATTAATATACTTTTGATTTAATTTTGATTTTTTGTTCATACAAACTTATCCTATTTTAAATTTATTTAAATAATTGATATACTTTTAAATTATTTCCTAAGAAAAGTAATAACCAATTAAATTACTCCAAATTAATAGCCAATGAAATCGCTCCAAAAGTTCCTCTTTTAAGTATATATATAGATAAGAAAACTGAAAATTTTCCCGTCTAAATGCTTTTAGCTAGAAATTGGGCCTAACCATATCCAGATATGTATTGGACCTAATTATATGGCTTTAATGTATTGCGATATCTTATCAAACACTCAACCTTTTATAGTTGGGCCAAATTTATTTATTCTTTATGATCTCATTGGTCCAATACATGTGTCTTAAATATCGTAAATATTATATTTAAATCAAAAGCACATTTTAGTCATATTATTAAAATCATTGTGTGCTTTTCACCTTTTTAATCTTTAGATTTTTTTTACTCTGTTTATATTGTTACTCTGTATATTCTAACAAAAATTACAAAAATAGTTATATCATTTATTAGAGACTTTAAATGGGTAAAGATAAGCATAAACTTTTGTTAATTAGAATAACAATCTTATTGTTTTTTTTTTTTTTTATCATAAACTTATTTAACAAAAAATGATTTCAGTTACATGGTAAATTTTATTCAGGGTAAAAATGTAAAATTCGCTCTAATTTAATTATCAGTATTAAACTTTAACAATTATAAAACTCGCTATTTTAATCAAGTGATTTAATTTTCACTAAACACTAAACTATAATATTGAAATTAAAGTATAAATAAATAATATTAAACTATAAACTATTAAATCTTTTGTTGATATTTTATTTGAGAATAACTTGACTCATACTATTCATACTATGTATAAACAAGACTATAAATTGTTTTGATTACTTTCATAACAAAAAAAATGGAGAGAATTTATTATAAATTAGAATCATTAGCTTTTTTGTATAAAAAAATAGTTTAAAAAAAGGAAACATTTCAGCACGTTACTTAATTCTTTTGGATTAATTTTGAGTTTTAATTTTTTTTTTTTTGCATGCAACAAAATACAATACCGAGAAAAATTGAATAATTAATGAGATACCATTATTATTATACAGTCAAATTTACTCACCTCTCTTGAATAATTTTACAGTGTATTTTTTTTTTCTCATATCAAAATATAATGACGTGAAATATAAAAAAATAGTGAGGGTCTTAATTTATCATGATTAAATAATAAAAAAATAAAAACTCTATAAATACCGCGCATTCATTGCGTGGGATCTAAACTAGTTCAGTAATAAAACGTTAAACAACACTTATAAAATATATCTATGATCGAAAACAATTCTAATATTTAAGATCGAAAATAATTTTAATAGAAGTCGAGGAAAAATTATTCTTTTTTTTAAAAAAAAAAACTATGGATCTCTAATCAAGATACGATAATTCAAACCATCCTCCAATCACTATTTTCATGTTGCTTTTATGGGACTTTCGTATGGTTTAGTGTCAGAGATAAATTACTTTTATTTTATTGGCAACAAAGATTACTGAAGAATAACACGTATTTATTGTAGAGACGTATGACGAACCATTAAGAAACCACTTTTGCCTATATTTCCGATAAACTATACCCTATAAAGCCATGCAAGACTGAAATGCTTTGAAAATAGAGGTTGACAAACAAATTTCACTAAAAAGAAACTAAGGAACGTTATATAGGCCTTTCTTGAGTTGTGGTTCGAGTTTGCCTACATCCAAAGGCCAAGATTGACTCTAGAGCATTGTTGTTAAACTCCCGATCCGGATCGTAGGATCTTACGATTCTACGATCCAAAAAGTGGTGACCGATCCGGATCTTAGGTAGGATCTTAATTTTGTAGGATCTTACGATTCAACTCGTGTCAAATTTTTTTAAAGTAGAATCTTAACCCGATCCTACGATCCTACGATTATACGACCCGATCCTACATTACTAGCGTTTCAATTTTTTTTCATTTACTAAAATTTTATATACGACTTTTAAGATAGAAATCTATTATAAATGAGAATAATTAGTAGGGACAAGCTAAGATAATAGTGTTTTGAGATTTATCACGAGATTGTAACATATTTTGATAACACAATTATGTATTTTAGTTAATTTGTAGGATCTTACGATTCTACGATCCGATCCTACCGATTCGA
>JAGPOY010006854.1:0-10057 GCA_018983105.1 Silene uniflora | reverse complement strand
TCTTATTTTTCCATTCATTCTTGTCTAATAATAAACCTAATTCAATCACTCTTCTCTCTAGTTTTGAACACAATTTCTAGAGAAATAAAAATCAATATTTTCTCATCTAAAATTGTGTGATATTACTAGAAGTAGTAATATAATTTTAGTAGTAAAATTAATAAGGTTAACTTGTAATATTACTAGTAATCATATATTACGGGTTTTGAAATCGGTTCCTTGATACGAACCTTTGGGCATCGATCTCACTATAGATCGAGTAGAGGAGCTAAGGAGGATCATCCAACATGTTATTGCTCAAGAACAAGTGAAGGTAGGAGACCTTACTTGTGCCCATAAATCGGTCCATTTGTGATGGTGTGAAAACCGATTTTCTTAATCTTATGTTTTAATTATTGCATGCATAAGATCTAATTTATGAGTATAAATTTAAACACTAATATGAGATATTAGAATGAACCGAAATACGATTTCCAACAGGAAGTTGCTCGATCGAGAGACTAAAGTGCTCGATCGAGCAGATATGCTGACGGGCTTAGCCTATTTTGTTAATTAGGTTTTAGTAAGTCTTATTTTTGTTATAAATAAGGCTTGCACGCCATTATTTACAATCATCTCATACTTTACACCTCTAAACCAGGAACTTAATTTTAGCTTTTCACTGTTGTTTTTCGGGTTTTGCAATTTACGAGGACGTGTTCTTTACGCCGGATTCGCTACGATTGTAATTCCTTTCTCCTTTTAATCTTAATCTTCAATTTCTATTGTTTTAATTCCTTGTTTCCTTGCTTTATTTCTGCCCTAATCTCGTTTATGCTATTTTATCTTATTATAATTATGTCGTTTATTAGTTATTCACATGTTATTGATAATTCCATTATTACGAGCATGAGTAGCTAAACCCCATAATATGCTAGGATGAGGAAAATTACGGTGGATGCATGATAGGGTAGTAACATGTTAGGTTAGTCATGACGGTAGAAATCGTTCTATGCAATATAATTGTGATTGGTTAATTGAGTGCACGCAGGAGACCAATTGTTTACCTTTCTTATCATGCTAGTTTCATGCGATTCATATAATACAACGATATCAGCCTTTATACTTAACATGCGAATCACGTAATTTCATGCAATAAATTTATGCTTTCGCATACTGCCTTTCACTTCTTCCTCATCACATGTATTTCATATTCAGCCGTACATATAGGTACACAAACGAGACAACACAGACAACACAGACCACACATAAGACACTCCCCCTGGTGAATGGTTCTAAGTTGTAAAGGCAATTTGTAACTTTAGGACGTCTCCCAAGTCTTTGCGGTAGCTCCAAACAACTCTTCCCCGGTTTTATTTTAATTAGACACCCTATGTTCATTTTATTCATTGGTTCAGGTTCCAAAATCGTTCGCTCCGATACCACTTTATAACACCCCCATATACCAAGGCCCCTTACCAGGGACTGCCCTAGCATATAAAGGTGCTACCATCTCGGTTGCCCGAGGCAGTGTACATCAATAGAAAACAATCCAGGGACATTTTTATTAATAAAAGTAATTAATGTTAACGTTACATCAAACTGTCGTAATCTGACAAACAAATAAAGCAAATGTCTTATAACTGAAAACAACTAAAACTGGCGGAAGCTAATAACTGAAGCACTAGACTCGGCTGTGTCCCCTTCATCCGACTCCATCAATAAAGCTACCTGCTTCAATCTGCTCACCATCCCCGATGGATCACAGCAGGTCAAAAGACAACATAAACGGGGTCAATAATTGGCATACTCATATTCTAATGCAACATCAATATCATTAGCAGCGGAAACAATCATAATCTCATAATCCCTTTTACAGCCAGGTCCCATCGCAATGGGTAACCAAGTCAGCCAGCGACACAGCCTCGTCACAGCAGCCACTCATCGCAACAAGTGATAACCCTAGGTTCATTAATGTGCACATCCCCCTCGTGATGGGAGTCACGAGTGGCAATCAAAGGGCGTGGACCATATCCCGTATGGACTCACTCAGCCGGAACCGTTATCAGCCGTAACCTCATGCCATACAATCAATTATTATCCAACATATAATCAACTTAAACAATTACTCAATTCAACATCGTCACAACCAAATCACTGACTAGGAAATCCTACCTGATCAGCAAATCCGCTAAAATCAACAATTAACTGGCTAGAAGGGGTCCTCTACGAATCCGCAACCTAGAACAATCAATCAATCAATCACTTTGCCCTAATAGTGATTCACATGCAAAACTATCGATTATATCATAATCTAAGCATAACAATTCTAGATCTAGCAAGTCTTACGAATTATCGGTGACGGCAGGCGAAGATCTGGATCTTTCTTGACTCTGAAGTGATTAGGAATGGTTTTAGGGTTTTGTGATAGTAAAAAGTGTAAAAGTTGTAACTGAAACACTTACTGTTTCTTTTTATATTAATTACCATTCCTAATTACTTTTAAGTCTGTTCGCCGGCCCGCCAGGTATACTCGGCCGAGCTACAGTACTACTCGGCCGAGTACTCGATACTCGGCCGAGTGTTCCTGTACTTGGTCAAGTACTCACTCGGCAGACCTCCTGCCTCAGAAACCACTTTTACTACTCAGCTGAGTCGACACTATTCGGCCGAGTAGTCCCTATTCAGATACGAGGTATCACACTCCGGCCTCGCCCAAGAGGGCAATGGTCCTCTCGGGTCAATGTACCCTTGTTGGGCCATTTGGTGATAGCCGGGATATTGGGCAAGATAGTTGTCCACCCTACCGTTGTGCACGCTGATGTCGACGTTACCTATCATCCCCATTAAGGTCTCAATTGTCGCCGGCCTTTCGGGGTAACGTTGCAAATATGGCACATGTTGGTAGGGGTAGAGGGTATATGTATGTAAGAGGGGTGCTCCGGATGAGGGTCTAAACCCGATGTTAGGTGTAGGTTGTTGAGGTGGCATTTCGGTATTGATGTCTACACCATCATCACTATCACCATCCTCATGTTGTTGGAACCTCAAAGGTTCAATTGGGAGGAGGTAACTCGGTTTTGCACTAAATGGACTCATCCGGGGTTCCGTGTGGGGTGTGTTCCACCCCGCTAGCACAAGGGAAGCATAATCTTTGGTGTGCCACACCACATCTCCTTCCTCATTGTAGGAGCACCACTTATGGTGCCGAAAGAACGCTTTCCCATCAATCAAGGTATCCCCTTGAAGAGGTGTGTACCTCCCATAGTAATTGAAGTCGGGACACAAATGTCTTGCCAAGACCGTTATAAGCCCCCCCATAGCAAAGATGCGAGCATTGGTTTTCCCTTTGGCAAAGTCTCGAAAATGGGTGAGTACTTCAGAGGCCGGATTCATGTTGAATTTCCTTGTCCCTTGAACATTTAGATAAGACTCAAGGAAAGTCAAATCTTGAAGGGTACAAGCGTGTTGGTCATGTCTAACATGAATAGTTCCAACAATGAACCTCTCGGCCACTCTAATGACCGGGTGTTGAATCGCATTTACATAGCATTGCTTGAGGGTTGCGAATTCCCTCCCGAAGATAGTGGTCCAAACATGCGCAATGTTAAGGTCACCCGGCTTTTCGAGGTCGGTAGTCGGCAAAGTAAAACCGAGTGCGGTAGCGAAAGATGCAAGCGAGATTTTGTGTTGTCTATTCACAAGATGAAAAGATATTGACACATGCATGGTCGGGGTGTCTCACAACATGGAGACTACTCAAGAACTCAAGAGTGAGACTAAGGTAAGTCTCTTCTTGAGTGAAGAAGAGGGTTTGAAGACCCATACCTCGACAGAATGTTTCGGTTTGTTGCCGAATCCCTAGAGTATCAAGGACCTCATGGTCCATGAATTGAGTCGGTTCGTACGTGTATTCGGCAAGCTCCAAAAATCTTTGGCGATGTGCATCGGTAAGGAACTCCACTTACGTGAATCCCGCTATTTGCCCGACTCCCATGTTTTCAATTTCATTTTCCCGATTCCTTTGCTCCCTTGTTCCACTTGAGCTTCCTCCCCTTTGGCGGATCGGTTGGGAAGGATGGGCGGCGGCTCTTGACTTGCTTCGGGTGTTCAAGTTTGGTTGATTGATTTGGTTGTGAGAAAGGGGTTTTTGTAGATTTGGCCTTTTTGAGAAAGAGGGGGTTGATTTCTTTTGGATAGGATGGAGGAAATGATAGGTGGTAGGGGTTTTAATAGGAAATTAGGTCGGGTAGGGGGTCGTCTCAGCTGGTGACCGGGGCTACTTTCACTCGACCAGGGCGGTTTCTATCTTACTCGGGCGGCTCGGGCTTTACCCGGACAGGTTGCCTCAGACCCGGGCGTCTTGTTTCTTGCCCGGGCGGATTTTGTGGCAGAATTTTTTTTGATGTCCCAATTTTCCTTTGACCCGTGCTGGTAGCTCTAGACCCGCGATGGTACCTCTAACCCGGGCGACTTGTTTCTGGCCCGGGCGGCTTCCTAAGCACCCGAGCGGGTTGTTTCTTGCCCGGTCGAGTTCTATCCCAGTTTCCTTTTTCTTCGTGTTTTGATTCTAGTGGTGTCATCCCCACGCCGTCTTCTCTCGATTTCACCTATCACACTTTTCTCTCGAAGGCATAAATACCCTCCCTTACATCCCTCATGTAAAAGATGATTACGTACATTGAGTAATGCTAATCCCATTTGGGTATCTTTACTCACGGTGCTTATTGGAGTCCTCAACTTCCCCAATTCGAACAAGGCATGTCCTTGCATGGGAGGCTTATCCTTGACGATCCAAGGGGGAGTTGATACAAAAATAATGAAATGTATGTTAGCATAGAGAATGAACTATCTTACAAGTGATGGTTTGAGATAAAACTCCATCAAACTAATGTCGACAAAGGCCTTGTGTTGCCAAGATCCATGCTACTTAGAGCTCTTAGAAACCAATCAAAAACTTGAGAGTAGTCCTCAAATAAGCACAAGTAAGAATATGGCCACCGTAGGATAGAGTAATGCCAATCCCATTGTAGGAGATTCTTGAATTTCTTCCCATTCCCATTGGTAATGACGTTTGAGATTGAGGTTATTGGGAGGTTCTTGTTCTCTCCTGTCTTCATCAAAAATGATAATGACGTTTGATTATATCAACCCTTCAAAAATATAAGGAGAATGCTCATGTTCTTGATGATGGGATAGCTTAGGAGTAGAGATCGTAGATGCCAAAACTTTACAAGTGGGTTCACTCACAGCTTCATTCTCAAGCTTCTCCACCAAACACTCTTTTGATGACTCTATGACCTCTTTGAGAAGGTCTTCAATATCATCTTCAAAAGCCATAAGCTCTAAGGTGGGCTCCATGAGGTCTTCATTGCCAACGAGGAAAAGGTGTTCATCATCTTCACAAGGCCAAACCTCAAATTTCTCAAGAATGGGCTCCTCAAGTAAGGCAATCTCGCAACTCCATTCATCTTCTAACATGTCATCTTTGCTCCATGAATCATTGCATGATTCATAATCCACATCATCCATTTCCTTGTCATCATCACTTTCTCCATATGAGTCATAAATGGGAGCTTCATATTTCCATCTTAGCTCCTTTTCCACCAATCCAACATCCGCTTTGAAAGTGAATTCCTCATATTCGCAATGGCTAAGGGTATTTGGTTTACTCAACCTCATATCCTTTTCATCAAACACCACACTTTCATATTCGCAACCATAAATAGTAGTGGATTGGTTAGTTGACTCATAGGTACTTCCAAATTTGTCCTCACAAGGGTCATATATGTGAGCATTAAAGAACTCGGCTCTTCCGGCTTCATGTCTTCTTCATCAAAGGTCATTCCCTCATATTCATACTCATAGATAGCGTCCATGTCCAAGAATTGATGAGGTGTAGTCGGGGAGGTGGTCATAAGGGTAGCTTCACAATGCCCTCCAAACCCTTCCTCTTCATTAGGTTCTTCATCATTAGGCTCTTCGAAAGGTTCCAAGTGAGCCAATTGAGTCTCTAACCTTTGCCCATACTCCACAAGGTCCTTTAACAACTTATCCTTCTCTTTGCTCTCCTTTTGCACTTGCTCAAAGAACTGTTGTTGACTTTGAAGCATTTGTAGTACCAAGGTTTGCACATGAGGGTTTTGGTTATTTTCATGATGTTGTTGGGTGTAAAAATGGCTAGGTGAATGATTGTGGAAGGTTTGGTTTTGTGAGTTTTGTTGTGGGTGGATATTTGGGTTTTGACATGAAAAATTGGGGTAATAGTGGGAGTTTTCATTGTTGTGAGGGAAGTAAGCATGTGGTTGTTCCTCAAATCCTCTATACCCATTGAAATTGTAACCAAAAGATCCATCATAGAAAGACACTTCTTGTGTGAAGCCTTGCATCATCATTGTTGTTTGAAAGAAAATAGCAACTACAAAACGCAAACAACTCGAAAAACGGTAAAAACGGCCTTGAGGAAACAAGTTCCTCAAGGTTAAAACACAACTAAAATAGATAAACAAACAAGAACATAATCACATAACACCGTCCCCGGCAACGGCGCCATTTTGATGTGGGCTTAGTTGTCATACCCAATCAAACACATGTATATGCTCAACAAACTAACTAGCTAGTGAGTAAGTCGAAGTCGATCCACGGGACGGTGAGCTTTGGGTTCTAAGTTTATCTATCCTAATCATGCAAGTGTCACAATTATAGGGAGTTTGTAGACTAAACTAATGAAAGCAAGTAAATAACAAGGATTAAAACAATAAGGAGGAAAAATAGGAGGAGTGGGTTCATATGGGTAATCAAATGGCAATCCAAGGGATGAGTCTTAGTGTTTGATAGAGGTCATAATAGAATAGGGTCGAGGCTTTCGACCTTACAACCCTTAGGTCGGAAAGGGGTAGTGACACACCGTTGACCCTAACCTCCCTACTACTCTTAAACACGGTTTAACCCTCAATCGAGGCTTTCGATCTTACGACGAAGGTTGAATAGTAGTCTAGCAAGCCTGAGGCTTTCGATCTTACAAGGTATGTTTAGGCATAAGATAATCAATGCAAGTTTTGTCATTCAAGCATTTCATCAAACATAAGGCATGCATAAGACAAGATAATACAACAACAATTTAATCAACCAAACAACTCTTCATGTGGTATGGATTTACCCTTTAATAATGTTCCCCATAATCCCCCACTAGTCCTAGTAAGGTCACTACTCACTCATTCTCATATGGGTCATGCAATCAATGGTGTCAAACATCTTAGCATGCATGAACAAACATGGTGAATAAGCAAGGAAAGGAACAACTTAAATGAAGATGAACAAGTAAATAAAGAGATTGAGAAGTATACCAAACAATAAAGGAGATGAACATAAATAAAGGAGAATCCTTGTATAAAGATGAAAACTTGTCACCAATCTTCAATCATAAACCCAAGAGATTCAAGGCTAATCTAATGAACTAGTATTGAAAGATTGAATGTTGAAAGATTAATATTAATTGTTGAATGATTAAAGTTTAATATATTCTAATCTAATCTAAAAAGGGGATTGTCAAGCCTACCTCTGGCCTAATTATTACAAATTAAGTATTTATACTAAGTACAAGAATTAGGTTAAGTGCAGGTGGAATATCGTTCAAGTCCATGGCGGAGTAATTAAGGGTAGCCCGGTGATGCGTGTCGTTTATACACCAAAAATAAAACCTAAAGACTACTAACTAGAAGCTAGTGGTAAATAGGGTCGATCCCACAGAGAGGCAGGCTATTTCTATTTATGTGATTTTCTGTCGGTCACAAAATTTGGGGGTTTTGAATTGTTTATCTAAACTAAAGATTAAAAGAGAAATAAAACGTAAATTAATTCAGAGGGGAAGGGAGCATGCGAAGGAATTCGGTCCACCGTGTATCAACAAATTAGGGTTACTAGTTCGGTCAGTTCGTTGGTAGGAAGGACTGGGTTGTCACCTTTCGGTCCTTAAACACGACTATATCTTTCGATCTTAAGTCGTCCTAAGGTTAATCTTACTTAACTTTCATCCTCATAAGATTTTACTTATTATAGTTAAACAAGCCTTACCCTTCCAATCTTTCGATCTAGGTCGGGGGTTAACTAAGCGTAAGGTCTCCTGCGTGCACTCATTCAACCGAAACAACGATTTAATTGTTTAACTGTAATTCCTACCTAAAAACTGCCCTAACATGTTATACTCTAGCATGCATCAACACGGTTTCCCTCATCCTCGCATACTAGAAATTTAGCTACGCATACTAATAGTAATAACGAAAACGATTAGAGAAGACATGCTAAACATAATAATGCGAAAAGAATAAGCTAAGGGAAAGAGGGATACGGTCTCGTGTGATCCGGTGTGAAGAACGTAGGATTCCAGCTTCGAACGCAAACCGTAAAGGGAAGAGAATGAAAAGAGAAATAATATTGAAGGATTAAAAGAACGTAAGAATTCTGTCTCCCGATGGATAAAAAAAGTGCGATAAAAACCGATGATAAAAGTGTGTCTAAATCTGAAGACCTGACATGCTTTTATAGTGAAGCATGTACGTCTTTTATTAAACTATGGACTTTCCTAACGTAGCTAACCCTAATAACCTCTCGATCGAGTACTTAAGGTTCTCGATCGAGGTATAATCTCCAGCCGTCTACTCGAACGAAGAGTGGGGCTTCTTGTTCGAGACCTTCTCCTTGCAGCTTCCTCGATCGAACACAGGACAGTTCGATCGAGACTTTTCTACTCTTCGAGTCCTCTCGATCAAGCACAGGACAGCTCGATCGAGGCTTTTTCTGCTCGTCCAGTCTACTTGGTCCTCGTCGACTTGGGTCTTTGTTTGGTCGTCGACAGGTCCCAATGCTTGAGTATCCTCTTTTGTGTGTCCATCTCTTAAAATGCATCTTTTAGGCCAGAAAAGCTTGGTTTTGGCTACATTCCCGCTTATACCTGCAAGATAGCAATACAAACACAAAGTAGTCTATTCGGGGCATAAAGCGATATAAAACCACTTATAATTACAGAAATACGTGCCAAAAGGGACTGTAAAAGTCAATATGAAATGCACGTATCAAACTTCCCCAAACCAAACCTTTGCTTGCCCTCAAGCAAACTATGCAACTAAGGACTTAATGGAAAGGAATAAACTCAGAGCTACTACTAGTCATGGCCAAATCGTTTAATGCACTGCAAATTTATACATATCATGAAACAACATTGGACGTTCGACCTTGCAAGACTCTTTTATTTCGGATTCTCCCGGATCACTGTTCTCTCGACAAAGCAAATGGTAAGATTTATATGTAAAGAAGATAAAGAAGAAATATATAGTCTCTCACCTAGACTACGACCATCAAATCATGCATGCTTGACTAGCATGAGCAAAGATTCGAACACCGTACACACGCATACCGTTATCAATTTCAATTACATGCCGAACTTTGCAAAATTTGGATATGTGAGGCTAAGTGGGTAAGAAGGGCAAAACAAGTTATGGAATTGTGGGGGTATAAGCCAAGCTAGTACCTAACAAACCATGAGAAAACGTATTCCGTTCTTTCGACTCTTGAGTGAACACAATGCCTTTTGAAATAATAGGCATACAACACATTATCCTGAATAAACACCTCCTTAGAATTTATAATAAGTACGTGAGGTGTATTCTTTTCGACTCAGCCATTTTGTTATTATTATTAATTTTTTCCTTTTTTTTTTTCTTTTGGCTGTAAACAGAACCTCTCGATCGAGCTTATTAGGATTCTCGATCAAGCACTTTTCCAACTGGTATTCCCTTCTATCGAGAGAAAGGTTCTCGACAAGGGGTCTTTTAGCACACGACTCGATCGAGCATTTGAAGCTTCTCGATCGACTTCTTTAAACAACATATTCCACTCGATCGAGCAATGAAGCTCTCGACCGAGCACTTTTCTCATTAATACTCACTCCATGATTTTCAAAACGAACCAAATATGATACAAATGATATTTTCCTCAAACACTACCTAACTTGGCACAATGGTAGGCTAAGTATGGGATGTAGTTAAGGGCAACAGGCAGATTTGGCTTTAATGTGGAGCTA
>JAGPOY010006853.1:0-10057 GCA_018983105.1 Silene uniflora | reverse complement strand
CATACCAACAAGTCTAATGGACACTAATCATCTCCATTCCAAACCAACATTCAAGATCTATTTTCGTTTTTGTCCTTTTCCCTCATCTTCTTTGAGGGAAACCAAACACTGAGGCAACACTAGAACTCTAATGGATATAATTAATTGATGTGATATAAAACTCAACAAAGTTTCTATTACGATTCTTGATTTAAACCTCTTTGTTCTTAAGATATATATGGCTCAAGGAAGCTCTCTTATGCTAAATTAGAGAGCAAAAAGAGCCAAATCTTAGAAGAGGTAGAAATCAAGAAAACAGACTCAAGAAATTTCTAAAGAAATAGATGAAGAAACTAGATGGGAGGAGAAAACCAAGAAGGTATTCAAGACCCATATTTCATTTTTTGGGTTTCTTATTTTCAGAGAACTTTCTCCCTCTAAAAAACTTAGAGAGAGAGTCCTCGTGAAGATTTGTTCCATTATTTCCTTTCCCTTTGTTGAACCAAACGCCCCCTTAATTGAAAGTGTTTAACTTTTGACAGTTCCAACTTCTATTCATTATTTTGAGCGTTGATGATGTGATATATATGGTATACTAAGAATTTCTCGTGATATTATACTACATTTTATTTTATATACCAATGTGATTTCATTATGTGATTCTAATGAATTAGTCATACGAGAATTAATTTCTCATGATTTTACAAAACACATGAATTGGACAATTCATGTGAATTACCCAAAACTCGTTTGGTTGACATACAAGAGTTGAATTGACACATGAGTTTTCAACTACCTATGGAGGCCGGCCTAGGTAATCAATTCATGGGAAAAGGAAAATCTCATGATTTGGGATAACCAAACATCTCCCATTTTTCCAAATCATGGGATTCTCCATATTATTAAAATTGTTTAGCAAACAGACTGAAAAGGTAGCTGATATGTGGTCAAATGACGTAAAAGGACATGGTTTATTATTATTATCATTTATGTTAAGGGGTAAAAATGGTATGCAAAATATAATCAGTTACCTGAAATGTCAAATGCTACACTAAGTATCATTTCATTTCATGTAGCTTATTTGCTAAAAAATTGCTACATGCCAAACGCTTGCAAATAATTAAGCTATGTGAAACTTTTCGCAAAAAAGCTAACATTCGTGAAAAAAAAAGCTACCTAATTTGCGCTGCCAAACAGAGCCCAATTCGTCTTTAAGATCAAACGATCGAGCATATTTGTCTTAAGTTTAAAACGGGTCAAACTATACCTCATTTTGATTGATGAGACAAGCTTTTGCTAGTCCTTAATAGCCTAATAGGCGTTCTAATCATGTTCAATTTATAAATTTGACCCGTTTTAAATTTAAGAAAGATATATATCTATCATAAACAAGAATGTGAAGAGCATACACATACAATTGCATTGGCTAAAATCTTGATTCATGTATGTTATAGTAAAGTATCATTTAACAAACCAAGAAAAAATAGTACAATATCTCTTGATCTCTTCACTATTTAAGTATCTAATACCTTCCCATTTACAACTTCTTAATTAGGTTTATGAAATCTGGTTATCATAGAAACAAAAAACAACAATTTGTTGCTTCTACTTTTGAGAAACACTTTTGAAAAATTAAACTTGAAAAACAAAAACTCATTTTTGAGAATCGAGACCAAACATGCTCTTAAGTATGTTGATTAAAGCATAATTGATATGAACATATAGTTCATATAAATTAAACCCTGAAGCTCAATTTCCTTCAACACAAATTATTTAATTTAGGACTTCCTCTCTTCAAATCCTTATCAATATTATTTGTTTTCTTCAAATAATCCTACAAAATGTTGACATCAACCCACATAATATGTTACTACAATTTTCTCCCTACACAGAAGAAATAATAATCAATTCTAAGACGAACCCATATAAACCCGCTCGTACCCTAATTGAAATTAGGGATGTCAATAACCCACCAATTATCGACCGGGATAACCCGTGGGTCATTACTAAAAAAATTACATATTTTGATATTATAAGTGGAAAAATTACTTTAACACATGAATAAGTGTTTGAAAATGTGTTTAGGTATTGGACAGTTAGCTTTGCTAACGTTGGGGTACGTGGTAATAGATTCCCCATGTTAATATGAGATCATACAACTAAAAATAGGGAAATTCCAAGAAAATATATTGGTGATGGTACTTATTTTGAAAGAGGGCCTAATAATACATATTTTCTTGCTTGGACAAATGTTGCTTGTGATTTACATATTAATCCAAGGATGAAATTGGTTTGCATTGGGTCTTAAAAATAGGGGTTTTCATTTTAACATTTTAAGACGAAGAAATTATTAATAGTTTGCGCATCAGCGTGGTGGAGCTAAGGAATTTACGGGGTTGTAATAAAAATGTTCAGAGATTTATAATTGATCTTATTTCATTTGTAATTCGCTCGTTCTCTAAGGACAAATCCCAATTTTATCTTTGTCCTTGATTTTACTTTTTGTACATTAGATCTTAGGTTTGAGTCTCACATAAAGAAAGTATATGGGTCAAAGTGATATATAACTAAAAAATACTTCAGAAATTGTTTCCTTTTTTATCATAAACCTAATTCAGACTTTTCTTGGTAATGGCACAAATTTATAAATCTTCGGACTCCAATTAAAAAAGGGCTGAGATGACAGGTAGGTAATGGTAACAATATCAAATTTTGGATTGGTAATTGAGTTTTTTTTTACACCCATTTTCCACCAATATTGGTGATCATAGTACCCGTGATCTTAATCTTTTGGTTACATATTTCATAACCTGTGATAAACAATGGGATGTTTGTAAATTATCCAATTTAGTGAATAACAATATTGTTAATCAGATTACTAACATTCCACTGCCACATAATGATCCGTAGATTGAAATTTCTCTACCAAAACAGCAACATGGTTAGCACTTAGCACAAGGTTTGTTCGATCAAAGTCTTGACATATGTGAATTTCACTAGATTTGGAAATTGAATATTCCTCCAAAGTTAATATTTTTTTCTTTGGAAAGCCTGTATTGACAGCCTCCCAACGATAGACAAGCTTTTTAAAAGTCATATTAATGTTCCACCTAATTGTGTTTTGTGCAACCATCCAATACATGAATGTTATTAGCTTTAACAAATTATTTTTGTCAAATTATAATAATATTGTACGTCAAAGTTTTCTAATAAAACTCAATTATTTCAAAGATTTAATTCCAAAGATGATTTCATTAAAAATATTTTTATTTGATGGAATGCATGGTTTTATAGAAATGACATTAAGTTTAATAATGTTCATTTCAATATCAGCAAACTTATTCTGTTATACGGTAATAGCATCAAGATTTGGAATGAGACTAGACATAATGATTTCATCAACCCCGACAAAGACGAGTCTATTAGAAACACTACTAATAAGAAAGAAATCTGGTGGGAGAAACGTATAAACAATTTTCTAAAGCTAAATTTTGACGGATCGAAAGTAGATGGAAATAAAACTGTTTTAGGATATTCTATAAAAGATCATAATGGCAAAGTGATTTTGTTAGGAGACAAAAAGTTCAGATCTAATCAGGGGCGGATTTGGGGGAGGGAAAGTGAGGGCAAGTGCCCTCACGTGACAAAAACATTTCAACTATATGTAATATTTTGTTCCCCTTATATTCAATGTATTAGTATTAGTCTAGTGGTAAGTGTAAGGAACTAATACCAAATAGTCCCAGGTTCAAACCCCACAAGTGACTATTTTTGCTTTTATTTTGCTTTTTGGTATTTATTAGCTCAAAAATATGAGAAAACTTAATGATTTTCAATTTTTTTTTCATTGCTTATTTGTAGTTTTGTTTTTTATTTTGCTTTTTTGGTCTTTATTAGCTCTAAAATATGAGAAAATTAATGAATTTCATTTTTTCCATTGCTTATTTTTATCTATGTAAGATTTACTTTTATTTCTATTATTTTATAGAAATAATGTTTTTCGCAATATTTAATCATGTATATATATATATATATCGATAAAACGTAGAAATACGTAATTGAGCACGAAATAATATTAAAATTACGGCCGAAAAAAATTGTGCCCCCCCAAACCAAAATTCCTGGATACGCCCCTGGATCTAATAGTATTGTTGCGGAAACTCTCGCTTTAAAAGAAGTCATTTTAACGGCTAAATACTTAGAAATGTCAAAGTTAATTGTGCAAGGTGATAATTATATATTATTAACTCAATCCCCCTTAAAACTAAAAGAATAAGGAATTCTGATAATTTTCCCGCCTAAATATACGGGCCTCAAATTGGGCTCCTTCTCCTAATAATTCGCATTGATTGATAAATAGCTAAGACAATTGCAGCATTGAAAATAACACGGCCCAACAAAATAATTACTGATATTTTAGGCAAAATTGATGGAGAATATTTCAGCAAAATATTCAACTCAAATCAAATCACAGTATTATTTTGGGAGATTTTTATTTATAGAAATCAAATGAATTCAATTATTATAATATATGAAGAATATACTACCATCCCGTGAGAATTTTCCTCTTTACAATAATGGAAATATGTGGAGAATATTTCTCCATACAATAATATACAGTATAATCAAAAATCAAAATCTAAATTTTAAACAAAAAGCTTATACAATTCAATACTAAATATGTGGAGAATCATTCTGGAAAATTAATAGAGTTTTAATATCATATCCTTCTAAGGTTAGGTTCGGTCTATAAATCCCCTAATACTAAAAGAATAAGTCTATCCAAATATTTTCCCTCCAAATGCACTAATACTTTACTATAAGGAAACAAATGAATCTATATGGGCTATTCTAATAAGGAAATAAATAAAAACTGAAATAATTCTATGTGATAAACTTAAAGAGGTAACATTAATTTTGTAATATTCTATCAAAAAAAATATAACAAACTAAAAAGTAAATAAATGATATTTATTGACATAACATTGTCAACTTAATATGTCACATACAAAAATAAGATTTGTTGATAGAATTTACAATAAATTAAAATGTAAGTATCACAAATTGTAAAATAATGAAGCAAAAATTGAAAAATAGAGAAACATAAAAAAAAATTCCTAAAGTATTTATTTAAATAATTTTCACATTTTAAATCTTAAGAGTTTAATTAAAGTAGAAAATTAGTGGATAATATAAACGTAAAAGTGTCAAAGTCAATCTTTTTCATCTTTCCTTCTTATGTAAATTAACATGTTTTAATGAAAAACATAATTTTGTAAAACTATTTTTTATGTTTTTGACTTTTTTATATATTCCCTTCTTAAATACCCCATGCAATTGCATGTGATCTAAACTAGTTCTTAGTACTTGACAAACTCCTTGAAAAATTTTAGTATTATAAATGATGTGAAATTTGACCTTAAATTTTTTCGATGAAGTTATAATTAAACATTACTTTCGTGAAGCCAACAAAGCTGCTGCTTTTTTGGCTTCTATTGGACATTTATGTCCAACTCTTTCGAGGTAGTTTGAAAGCCGGTGGTTTCAACTTACCTCACTCATTCGAAAGAATGAGATAGGTTGGTTCTAATTTAGAGGATCAAAGTAGTTTTCTTACCTTATAAAAAAAATGCTTAAATTACTATAAATCGATTACAAAGCTTCATAGATCAATTTATTTTTCTAAATAAATAGAAAAGGCAAAGGCTATGCGAGATTCAAACCTAAGATCTAATATATAATAAAAAAAATGAAGGACAGTGATAAAATCAGGATTTGTCCTTTGTGAAAAAGCAAATTACAAATGAAATAAGATAAACTATAAGACTCTGAATAGTTTTTTTTACTGCAACCCCTAAAAATAGCCTCTTTAGCTCCACCACACTGATGCGCGAAATATTAATAATTTCTTCGTCTTAAAATACTAAAATGAAAACCCCTATTTTTAATACCCCAACGCAAACCAATTTCATCCCCTGGATTAATATGTAAATCACAAGCAACATTTGTCCAACCAAGAAAATATGTGAAAGATTGTGATCGAATAATATCAATATCTTTTGATATTATTCGGATAATAATGAATGTTGTAATCTTGTATATTAGGTAGGAGTGTATTTGGTTACCTTGTTTATAGGAGCTAACTTAGGATAGAATCGGTTGAGCGTATATTTTGTGTGCTATATATGTACGATGTATCATTGAGTATTCTTTAATAAAAAATTCATCTTCTTCATTCACTGTGTTCACATTTTCTCAATATGTATCATTAGGCCCTCTTTCAAAATAAATATTATCACCAATATATTTTTTTGGAATTCCCCTAACTTTAGTTGTATGATCCCATATTAACATGGGCAATCTATTACCACGTAACACAACATTAGCAAAGCTAACTGTCCAATACCTAAACACATGTTCAAAAACTTCTTCATGTGTTAATGTAATTTTTCCACTTATAATATCAAAATATGTAATTTTTTTAGTAATGACCCACGGTTATCCCGATCCATAATTGGTGGGTTATTGACGTCCCTAATTTCAATTAGGATACGAGCGGGTTCATATGGGTCCGGTATAGAGTTGATTATTATTTCTTGTGCTTTTGTTGGGAGGAAATTGTAGTAGTATGTAAGGTGGGTTGATGTTAACATATTGTAGGATTTCGAAGATTGATAGGGATTTGAAGAGAAAATTAATTTGTGTTGAAGAAAAATGAACTTGAGGGTTGAATTTATATGAAGTATATGTTCATATCAATTATGGTTTAATCAACATATAATTGTTCTTTCTCTGATAACCAGATTTAATAAACCTAATTAAGAAGTTTGTAAATGGGAAGAAAGGAGATATTTAGATAGTGAAGAGATATTATACTATTTTTTCTTGATTTTCTAAGTGATACTTTACTATAACAAACATGAATCAAGATTTTAGCCAATGCAGTTAGAGGTGGCAAACGGGTCGGTTTCGGTTCGGGTTATTTCGGATCGGGTTATTTCGGTTTATCTGTTTTTTTCCGATTTCAGTTCGGTTCAACTCGATCAGGTTGGATTCAATTTCCACTTTTAATCGGTTGTAGATATTTCGGGTAGGTTCAGGTTCGAGTCGGGTCAATATCGGTGCAAATAAGGTTTGAGTCGGTTCAATATCCGAGAAGATGAGATTTGAGTGAGGTCATAACCGGATCGGATGTCAAGGGATTAGGTTTTATTCAAAAAATTGGATATAATACAAATAATTTTAAAAAAAAAAAGTAATATATAATTTTTTTTGTATAACTACGATATAATATTAACTCATTACCGTCAAAGGGGTGACACTCATGTACAAAAAGACACCCTAGATGTCACGCCTAGGTACATTCGGGTTATTTCGGGTTTCAATATTGGGTTTCAGTCACCAATGTACGGTTTGAAATCGATTCAGGTATATATCGGTTCAGATTAAAATAATTCAGGTGAAAGAGTTCGGGTTCATTCGATATTGGGTCTATTTCAGATATTACAAACTCGGTTCGATTTCGAATCAATTCAGGTCGATTCAGGTCTCGGGGTGAAGTTCAGTGATACCTTTCGGATGTACAGTTAGGTGTCGATTCAGGTATTTTCGATCGGTTTTTCGGGTTCGGTATACTTTTTCCAGGTCAAAATGCAGTGTATGCTGTTACCACATTCTTGTTTATGATGAATATTCATTTTAAACTTAATTTAAAATGAGCCAAAATAGATATATTGAACATGAACAGAATGCTTAAGGATTAGCAGAAAACTTGTCTCATCTATCTAATCTTAAGTCAAAATGGTGCACAATTTGGCCGGTTTTAAACTTAAGACAACTATGTTCGTCTCATCTTAAGAAAGACCAACTGTATACTCATTGTGTAAAACAGGTTTTTAGTCATCATTTTTCAATTTGGTTTTCCACTAAATGATTATGATTATGATTTTATGTAGTTGTAAATCCTTTTTGCCTAATATTAATGTAAAACAGCGTTACAAAATACTCCGTATATGATTTTTTTTATCCCACATTCACAAATTGAAATACTTTACATAAGTTTCTTTACAATGTTGTACTCCTTGAAGCATTGGCAAAGTAATGGTTGTTTCTAAGGTTGTATCATGTATGATGTATGTCCAACTTCTAAAAGAATTATTTTGATTGAACTAAGTGCATGAAGTCGAATTTCACTCATTGAATATGTCCTAATAATACTAAGAACAAATGTGGTTATTTGTTTATGTTGACAATAATTTGTTAAAAGATACATTACTTAAGAAATTAAGAATGGAACTTACTACAAACATATAATGATTTTTATTTTTTTAGCATTTAGGCCTTGTTTGGTTGCCAGCATAAAAATGGGTGAATTGAAAAATCATGAGATTGATTACCTAGGCTCACGAATTGCCAACTCCTCCTCAATGGAAGAGTTTGATTACCTAGGCCCCCTTAGGTAGTCGTGTGTCAATTCATGGATGCCAACCAACGCGTTTTTGGTAACCATATGAATTATCCAATTCATGTGTTTTATAAAATCATGGAAAATTAATTCCCGTATGGCTAATACCTTACAATTACATAATGAAATCACATTGGTATATATAAAATAAAATGGAGTATATAATATCACGTGAAATTCTTAGATATACCATATATGTCCATATATATAATTATATATCACATCAACACCAAAATAATGAATAAAAGTGGGAACTCTCAAAAGTTACACACTTTCAATTAAGGTGGCGTTGAGTTTAACAAAGGGAAAAGAAATAATAGAAACCACAAAGGGAATGAAAAGGAAAGGAATGAGATTACCCATAATTTAACTCGTTCTTTGGTTTGATTAAAGAAAGTGAATGCCAACTATTCATCTACCACCTGTTGGGAAATTAACGCCTATCTTCCACGTGTAACGGAAGCAACTAATCGACAAGTAAACCGTAAAAGTAAATAAATGTAAGCAATAATAAGATGAGACAATATTTAGGGTCAAACCCAGGGCAAAACCTTCCAAACCGGAAGTAAAACCCACTAGCCAAATCGACTAGAATCCACTATAAAAAATAGCACCAGTACAACGTAACCGTCTCGAATTAAATACCAATCCGAAACCCACAATAAAATAAGATAACAGCCTCTAGCCCTCCAGCAATATTAGCAAATGCCACTAATATCACCCCTAGAGTAACCTCCTAAATTATTGTATTATAACCCCGTTATACTGCCTCTCACCCTCAAACCCCGACTTGCTATTTACCAAGCTAAGTCACCTTGTTTGATCAATTGTTGTGAGATACTTTTTCCAAAGAAATTCAATCCTTTATATAACCACGTAAAATGACGTTAGATTTTAAAATCATAAAATCAATTCACGTTATAACAAATGAATTAAAACTAATTCATATGTTTTCTGCACAATCTTACGCAAATGAATTTACATTCATTTACTCCAAACATGTTACATGTGCATTGTAACATTTCTTATTAACTCTTGTGGTGGATGTTTTCACCCAACAAATCTCCCCCTCCAACACAAGAGATCAACACCGAGGAATCAACCATTGGCCTTATGAAATTACCAGCTGCACACCCGAGTTAGTATCCGGTCCTCACCCTAACTCACTACCACGGCCAATGCACCGTGTACAGCCTAAACCCAGTCAATGGCGTTAATTGACTCCGGAGAGAAACCTCTTGCTCTCCACCTTTCTGCCAGCAGGAATTTTACCTTTGCGCCCGTCTGTAACCTGAAAACAATTCACTTCATTGCCTCCTCCGCAAACGAAACACGTGCACGACTTTTCCGTTTCCAGTCCTGTGAGGTTTTTACTGCATATGCATCCAGACGGTATAAACCACGACGTAGCTCCCCCTTAATGAGGACCATAGAACCCTTAGTAACTTTCATTACTCCCCCATGAGTTTTACACCCATAACCTTCGGAGTCCAGTTGACTAAGTGAGATTAGATTCCGCCGCAACTTTGGAACATAGGCTACCTTATCCAAAGTGTGCACCACCCCATTTGACATTTTGATTTTTACCACCCCAACACCCATGACATCAACTAT
>JAGPOY010006851.1:0-10061 GCA_018983105.1 Silene uniflora | reverse complement strand
CAAACCCGGAAAAAACCGGACCTAAAGGGTGCCGGTCCGGTCCGGTCCGGTCTGGGTTCCCTCCTAACCGGTCCGGTCCGGTCCGCGGTCTTGGGATAAGTGGTTATCCGGTCCGCGGGTTCATCCGGTCCGGTCCGGTTTTGGACCGGTGAACACCCCTCATCACATTATTTTTAGTGAAAATTACAACTTACCACCTATTATTTACCGTATTTTACAAACTACCACCTTGTATTTCGTTTATTACAAATAACCACCTACATTACACGGTATATATCCGAACTGCCACCATATTTCATTCCCGATCATGGTTTAGCATAATTCCTGACTCGTTAAGTTAATATACTATTGAAAGACCAAATTACCCTTATCTTAATTCACTCAAACACACCCTGACGCCTAAAACTAAAAGAGCAAACCAACATCCCCAATCATACGGAGTAATACATTTATCTTCATCATCAAATTGCCAATCACCAAAATAATTATCATCAAACCAGATTGTTATGCCCCACCATCACTATCCCCTTACCTACTGGTTACTACACCCTCCCCACCGCCGCGTCAAACCTATCCCGACCACCACCAGCACGAACTTTGATCTCTTGCCAGTCAACCACCCAACTCCATCAGTCGGCACTCCACCACTACATCAAAACCCCACCCTTATCTTCAAACCTCTACAAAACCTCCCAAAAAAACCCACCCAACCTATGAAACCGTCTTCACCACCCACAAAACCCCTAGATCTAGGTATTTCGTGTGTGAGGGAGGGAATTTCGTGGGTTCGGGGTGATGGTAGCGACAAGTTGGAGATTGACTAGTGGTGAGAAAGAGGATGGTGGAATTGTATAATGTGGAAAGATATAGCATTTCAGGGTCACTTACTTAATGTCCTAATCTTTGAGATTGTGCAAGATTTATGATGATTGATTGTCGATTCTCTTGATAGATGAAGGTCCTCAATTTTTATTGTTGATTTTGATTATCAAAGATACGGAATAATTTGACTGTAATTGATAGATGAGGGAATAATTTGATGGTAGGGAGAAGTTTGGTTGTGTTTGTTGTTTAATTAGATGGCAATGTATGTTTTGAGTGGATTAAGATAAGGGTATTTTGGTCTTTCTATAGTATATTAACTTAACGAGTCGGGAATTACGCTAAATGATGTTCGTGAATGAAATATGGTGGGAGTTCGGATATATACCGTGTAATGTAGGTGGTTATTTGTAATAAACAAAATACAAGGTGGTAGTTTGTAAAATACGGTAAATACTAGGTGGTAAGTTGTAATTTCCACTTCCTGTTAATTTCTTAACTTGAAAAGAACAATTACAAAAAAGAAACAAAGATAGAGCAAACCTTTTCTCCGAAATACGACGTGTCTCCTGAGCTCCTTGGCCAATAGTCTCTGTTAACTCCGGCAAATCCACCACTGTCTCTAGAAGCACTGCTCAATCACGCTAGGCTATGATACCATAAGTAACCCATGTTGTAGTGAGTCCCTCGCCACCGTCTTGAAAATCTAACAGCCAAAAATGCAATTACAGACGAAAAAAATGCCATTAATTTTTAAAAATGCAATTAAAAATTAGTTAAATTCAAACCCAGATTACAAATCATAATGGCGACAGTTAAATATTCACAGTAAAACTGATTTGAAGTAATGAATGATGAGCTAATCAATTTTAGGGGGTTACCAATCCCAGTTCTAGCTGGTATCTGCAAAAAGAATCAGGCTTTGGGGATCTGAAGTAATGAATAATGAACAGCAACCACTATTAGATGTGATATAGAGTTCTTCTTTGTTAGCTAAATTAATAAGGACGATAGGTTCATCGTCACCGACTCACCGCCGCTAAATTCTTCATCAAAATCGTTACGCATCTGATGAACCCAAGCCTGATACTCTCTTTCAAGGTCCAGCGGTGATAATTGCTTTCCACCTCTTGAAATTCGACATTTTACCAGTGCAACAATTGTGTAGCTTCAATTGTATTTAGTAAAATATAATTACTCCCCAGCTTATACACAATGAGACACTTCAGTATGTAGCTTTCACCACTACCCTTCATGGGAGGATCTCCACCAAGTTATTTTAAAGATCTGCTGAAATGGTTATGAAGTGCTAAATCAGTCTGTTGTTCTCCACGATAAACAAGCACTTGAAGCACACGTTTTTTTCTCAAAAAGTTCACAACAAATTTAAACCCACATTAAAATCCGAAAGGTATAGAATATTTATAGGGGTAGGGCTTATTTCCATGTATAAAGATCATCAAAAAAGACATCGCAGTAGCTAGCAGTAATAGAAATGTGTCACCTAACGGTATTGGTTCGAAACCACCATCCGTCTGCGCAGGTTCAAAGTTGCAGGGAAAGCTAAGACGTCCCTATATATTGAATCGTGTTAATCGCTGATCCCAAGCCTTATAGAGTTATAGATGAACGACTTTTTTTTTTCAGCAAGTAATTTTATGTACATTTAGAGAAAATAATGTCTAACCGCAAAGTTACTGAAGAAAAACAAATTAGAGCTGGTCATCTTCCAATAGATGAACGCTACTTCATATGGGGAAAAAAACAAAAAAAAAAAAACAGCCACTTTAGTGAGCCATTTTGATTTATTCCATCATAACGCATAAAATAATAAATAAAAATGACTTTAAATATAAAGAAGATTAGCATAAGGGTATAACTGTATAAGTACTCAATCGGCTCAGTGACACTTTCAATATACCATGCATAGCGTGTCAAGCTAAGATTATAATTCATATGAAGTGCACTAATGTCTGATGAGTGTGTAGCAGCGCACTTGACAAATGAAAGTGCATATCCAGTTTCCATAACTTATAAGGCTGAACAAGAACAAGTGGGGAAACTGGAAATCAGAAGAACCAGTAACAAGAAACTGAAGCATGAAGATGTGATTGTAACAACAATGACATGATAGAGAGGAAAGAGAATGCATCATGGCTGTCTAAACTTAACAGAAATTAGAGAGATGAAAGCATACCACAAAAGTGTTAGCCCTCACAACATCAAGCATAGTCACACCAAGCAAGCGCTTCGGGTCGTAGATACCAGCCTTCTTGAATACCTGTGCAGCAATCGGAACTGTAGAATTCACAGGATTGCTAATCATGTTGACGACTGCTCTAGGACAACACCTGGCAATTCCTTCACAAAGTGTCTTAACAATTCCAGCATTGATGTTGAACAAGTCATCCCTAGTCATCCCTGATTTTCTTGGAACCCCAGCTGGAATGATGATCAATTCCATTCCTGTTAAAGCTTCATCTAGTTTATATTTCCCAACGAACCCACGGACCTACAACATTATACATAATTTATTCAAGTTCCATGAGAAAAAATTAGCTAATCAATTTCCATTGGCCTTAAAATTGACACAAATATATAATTCTCAGAATGAAGGCAAGAAATAACAACAACTCAACAAGGCTACAAAGAGAGGAAACGTTGAAAAAGTGAACTCATGTCTCCTGCTTCGCGGAATATTATCATAGGTGAAAAACTAATATTGTTCTATGTTACTCACTTCAAGCCATTCATCTATCTATATTGTTCATATTCGACTTTAGACTCTAAAATGGTCAAATATTATCGCTTTCATAGACATTTTCAAATAAAGTGAGACTTAGTTAGCCTACGTTTCAAATTCAAGAAAACCATTTCAGATTTCAAAAATGAAAGTGAATATGCACTATCAAAGAGACCCATGATATCATTGCCTGAAGAGTTTTAGCATAAATAAGGACACATCCAAGTTTAACGCTTTCGTCATAAACATAAGGAATCATTGAAATTAACCGCTAAATTTGAAGATTTTCGGTACACCCAAAAAGTAAAAATTCTTGGAACACAAAACAAAATTGATCCTATATTAGAGGGGAGTCGAACTTATCTAAGTTTTAGCTCTTTCTCAGTCACCAAGGCACTAATTTGGAATACAAAACCAAACATAGCAACGGCTAAGGAACAGGTTGGGCTAATGCACTTCAAGGCTGAGAAGGGATCTGCTGAGCGGTTTTCTCAACAAATTTTAGAAACTTGATTTACAAAAATTAAGTGGAAACATATCATCACAGCTGCAGGAATATAATTGCTGACCCGTAAGGAGTATAAAAAGATAAGAGAAATTAACCTATGATTTGGCAGTAGAAGGCTCGCCGAAAAGCAGGATGTTGATATCGCCTCTTAATTTAACACCATTGGGTAAAGTCTGCAATCACATAAAAGCAGTTATGGCACCAAGGCAGTTAATGATATGAAATTAACCACATTGCAGCAATATCAAAATATTGTCCCATGAGATTGCAATATCAAAGCTGTATGACAGTGCTATGAATGTTGTTCTTAGTTTCATACTTATGGACTGGCTCTCCCTCAGTATAAATCCTGGCTTTAGGGTTGGTTGTGTCATATAAACTAAATCTTATATTCCCTCCGTCTCCATCATTTGTTTACCTTTTTAATTCTATTTAAGGAGTATTTAAATCAAAGATAAACAAATGAAATTGAAGTTGATATTTCTAATTTTCATACAATGTTCCTGGTGCTCCATTAACTTCAGATCACCCCGCATAATCAAACACTTTCTTTTGAGCTCCAAATTATTGCATGCAATCAATTTCCATCCAAAAACTAAATCCCAACCTATCTAATTCACAATCGATATTCTATCTCAGTAGCTAACTGCTAACATCTAATATAAGCATCAACGGATTATTGCATGCAATCAATTTACACCCAAAAAAATAACCCCTAACTTATTTAATTCACCATCAATATTCTATAAGGCAAACCTGGTAAACAATCAAATTAAATAATCAAATTAACAAATAATTTACCTTGTTGGACGATTTCTTCTAAAAAAAAAGAACCTGGAATCAGCAGTGTATCAAAAACCACGCTCTCTAAATGATTTGGGGAATGAGTGGAGGAAATGGAAGATGAAAACCATGGAACAGAGAAACGCTGGTGGGATTAAGTAAAGGAAACCGCAGGAGAGAGTAGAGAGCAAGAGAGACAGACGAAAAAAGAAGATGAAGAAACAGAAGCGTAGGGAAAAAGAACTTAAAATTAGGCAGAATAATAGGGAAGGGTATCATAAAGTTACGCAAGTTAAATTCATAACATGATAAGTAGTACCTTTGAGACGAGAAGCAACACTCCCATTGGACATGTAAGGGTAGACCAAAAGCCTTTCGGATGTTGTCGTACAAAATCCACAAAGCCTTAAGAGATTTCTGTGCACTGCCAAGCTGATCATTTCGACTTCAGTTTGGAATTGAATTTATCCGCCAACAGCATTTCCATCAATAAGCCTCTTTACTGCAACAATTGTCCCGTCTGAAAGTTGCCTTTGTACACAATCCCAAAACCCCTTTTTCCAAGTATATTTTTGCTGCTGAAATTGTGTGTTGCATCCTGAAGCTCCCTGAAGTTGAATCTCCTCAGGTTTCCTAGGCAAACGTCTTCGTGATGTCGATCTGACATAATTAAAATAGATGGATAGTAATTAGTATGTATAAGCGCGCTTCCAAAATTTAGGATCCGGGGTCCTCTGATGACAGAATTTTAGAAAAAATAGTGCATTTTGCGCTGTTTTTGTAGTTACGAAAATTTTACCAACTCTGTATAACACTAAAGAAAAAGTCGAAAATAAATTCCTAGGTCGGCCACTGAACTGAAATGTAGCTCTTTTACTTTACCATTGACATTGAAGAATAACTGCCGGTTGTGCTTGTATTTCCACCACAAAAGGAATCCAAATCCAGCAATCAGAAGGCAAACACAAGCTATACTGGCACCTAACGCCAACGCAAGTTTTGTGTGACCCCTGAGTTTACGAGAAGGCTGAGAACCTTCAGTAAGAAAGACATTAAAGCGTTATTGTTTGATGTAACAATCAGATTGTCACCATCAAACTTGAAAATGTACAAAGTCATGCATATCGATTATTAGCACTCACTGCTTGAATTGTTCTCATCAAATGACAGCGGCAATTGAGCGGTCCCATTGCAAATTTTCTCACCAGCTGTGGCACATATTTGAGGGTTTCCTACAACACTATATTAAGCAACTTGCAGTAATTAGCGCGACACGGTTCGTAAAGGGTAAAGAAAAGGCATATGAACATGAAACATTTCAAGTGGAATGTTGCTCACCTGAAAGTTTTTGTTTGGAATCTTAGTACAGGACCACTCAAATTATTGTAGGACAAATCACTATCATACACCCAAAAAAGGAATTCACAAAGTTAGGGGCCACCAATTATTTCAGTAAATGTGATATCAGAAAACTCTCGGGTCGATTCGATAATAATTTTTGTATTACCAACGCTCTGAATCCTCTAGTAGCTTGACATTCTCGGTAGGAAGGAGGTCATAGTCACCTGCAACCACAAATTGTCATTTGCTTATAAGTATATAAAGGCTTGCTGTAAGAAATATCTCGTTTGAAAAGGCGAAAAAATAACTACACTGGCTGAATAAACAGAATGTGAGAAACCAACCAAATGTTAAGACTTAAGAGCCATCACATTCGCCAACTGCGAGTCGACCACAGATTTCTTATTCCAGAAAATGGCAAATCCAGTAGGCCTGAGTATTCAATCCATCTCCAGCAGGAGATCCACTGGGCTACAGCCTTTCTTCTCGATCTCAGAGATGATATTCTAGGCGTGGAGTAGATCATATGTCCGTGGATAGGTAGAGAATGCTTCACACCTAATGTTTCATTTTGAACGAAGAAAATCAGTAAATTGCAAGTGTGGTACTTCGAAAAGAGCAAGTTTATGCAGCTTTGTCCGTTTGAGGGACTCTGAAAAGTAAAGCACTTGAACCAGTTGCCCGGAAAAAGGCTTCCAGGTCAGAATACTACTACAAATGACTTGAGATATGCAAGTATCGATGATAGAAGCTTAAGTATATTTACCAGTTGTGAACAGCTCCAATAAGACCTCGATCATATATCACCTTAAGTATGTTTGGTCCATCATCTGACGCAACATTCATCACCCACACATCCTTATATTTCAGAGCAGCTGCAAATGAACCCAAATTGGCCTTCATATCCATCACATTTCTCACAGAATCCGATTTAATCTTTGAGCCTAAAAAGGTCCAGTAGTTGTCCACTCTCTGCCTCCAAAGTTCCTGTAATACACCACAAACATCCTATGAAAATCTTACATTGCTAAGAAGCGTATATGGAACGTTGGCAAATTAGATTCGTAAACATACATTTTCTTTTTTAAACATGCTGGTTGAGTATCCAAAATCAGCAAGTCGAGGAGGTGGAGAAGTCAGCCTCGCAGGCCATGGAGCCAATTCACTTCCTCCAGCCTTGTGGTCGTATTCACCTACATTCCAAGCAAGCAATCCCACACAGGGAATCTGAATAAAGGCAAATTTAAAATGCAATAAAAGCTAAACTCAACAACACGGAAAAACAGCAACCTTATTCGACAGCTATTGAACCTTCACTATGCTAAACTGCCCCTAATCGAACTCTCCGTAACCAAACTAAACTCTAATTTATTAAATTCATAATGAATAATCTACCACATCTAACACCAGCATCAATGGGATACCTCACTAATGCCGACCATCACCGTGAAAAGAAATACCAGCAATAAAAATCACCAAAAACTGCAAACAAAGATCAAATTAAATAAAATAAATAAAAATCTCAACTGTAAGAAACAGACGGAGAAGACAAACAAAGTTTACATTAAAATTATACTACACAGTAACGCATATAAAAACCCCAGAAATCCGACATGCAAATCCGTCATACTATAAGACATTTGTATTAACTATATTTGACTTTGGAGTTATTTTTTAAATGAAAAAACTAAATAGAGTAGAAAAAAGCAAATCTCAGGCATGCATGCAGCATATCAGATGCCTTTATTTTGGGAAAGAGGAAGATGATCACAAAGACAATGGCCAAGGAAAGGTAAGAAATCAAATCAACCCAATAATCGAAAAAAAAAGGGCAAATGTACTGACCTCTGAATCTCTGATGTGACACGCGTATTGGAAGGAGTCGTAACAATTGCAGCGCTGAAGGAGAAGAAGAAACGCGGGTTTAATTAAAAAGAAAAGAAACAAAAAAATAAATAATGCAACCTCAATAGGTAACACATATGGTAATTGAATCAAAATAATGAAGAAGACAACTCACCTTAGCAAAACTCATCTAAAATCAGTATCCTGCAAAATATCGTCTTTAGCAGGATGAAGACGAAAAAAGCAATCCAGAAAAAATGAGAAAGAATGGAGAAGAGAATTGAAAGAAAAAAAAAGCAATCCGGAAAAAAGAAAGGAAATGAAAGCAAGAAAGAATGGAAAAAGAGGATGGAGATGCTCCATAACAACAGACAAATGGCAGTGAAAATGGACGACGCATGGGAGAGAAGGGTAAGGAAAACAGGGAGGGGCAAAATTGGAAGAAAAGCCCAAAGTTACTGTTACAGCAACAGTAACTTCATTTGGGACTTTTTAAAGAGTAAGGAAAGGAAACATCACATTATATTAGATAAAAGGTTTAAACTGAGCATGAGTCTCATAAATATTGTTATCAATAGTATAAACCCATTCAAATTCTCGGCAATACCAACAATAAAAATGAACACCGATTAGTATATATACAAACATGAACACATTTATGAATGGATGTATGAATGATCGGCAATACCAACAATAAATAAATCTATATCTATATCTATATCTATATAATACTATTAAAAGCCTCTCCTAAAGTGTCAAATAAACTCCACCTAGATAATGCCATGTAAGCTTGCAAAAAGCCACCTAAATGCTACCTAAGCAATTTGTGTTCTTAAAATGTCAACTAAGCAAGCTCTTATTTTAATTCACTTATTTTCTTTAAAAATCAATCTAAATTATACTCCCTCCCATCCACTATTTTCTTCCCTCTTTCCATTTCCGGATTATTCAGGTTTTCTTCCCTATTTCCTTTTCTGGAAGATTTGTGTGGTCCAAATTCATTTGCAAGTGGGGTAGTGTGTATTGTGTGGTCTAAATTCATTTTCTTATTCTTTGTGCAAAAAGAAAGGGGAAGAAAATAGTGGATGGGAGGGAGTATATGTTTATTAATTAATAATATGATGAATGACAAATTAATGTGACATTATTATAATTCTTAAATTATATATGTTTGTTAAATATATGATATAATGAATATAAAAATTGGAAAAGTGATGCTAGAAATTCACCTATAAGTTTCATAATTTATATATCTAACTATCTATATAATCAATATATATATATATATATAAAAGAGAGTTTTTTCGAGCGATTCTAGAGCGTCCACATCATCAAAAATCAATTAAGGAAAGTATCATAATTAATATTTTTGATGTAAAAAAATAAAGTGGAAAATATTTTAATTACCATAATATATATTTTCTAAATTATATTCTAGTGATATTTCCAATTTTTATATAAAAACTTTTACATTTCATTTGGCAAAAAATGTCCGTAAATAAATTATGCAAATAATATAATTAGCTTTGTGGTAAAAAATGCTATCATTAGAGTATAAATTTCATATTATTTGCACATATTAAAGATGATATACTTCTTAGTATGTAACATTATGTACTTTTTAGTTTGTTTTGTCCCACATTGGAAAATAAGGTAGGTGTGGTGAATATACTACATGTAAATAGTAGAATTATCCCACATCGAAAGATTAGTATAAGGTGGTGTGATCTTATGATTATAAATAAGAGGCATATTTGGACCTTATGTATCAACCAAAAGTTTTTCGAGTCTCATAAATATTATTTTAAAGAGCTCTTAAGATTTTCATTATCTCTACGATATGATATATAAAGTAAAGTTTTCCGAGTCTTATAAATACTATTTTAAAGAACTCTTAAGATTTTCTATCATTATCTCTACGATATGATATAAAAAGTAAAGTGGAGATCGATGGGAACTACCCGGAAAAGAGTTAAGATCAGAACATGAATAAGAGAAGCAAAAATCACTTAATTTTGG
>JAGPOY010006850.1:0-10061 GCA_018983105.1 Silene uniflora | reverse complement strand
GTGACTGACCTTGACCGCCATTGACCACCCTAGCTCGGGTTTGACCGAGTAGATCTAGCATTGTAGCTTGTTTTGTGAGACCGTCTTAAGACGAGTTTTTAACCCACTTATAGAGGTCGGCTTTGGCTGTTTTTGGGTGGGTTTTGTTGGGGGTTGAGTGGGGGTTATTGGGGTGGTAATGGGTGTTGGGATGGGTGGCGTTTGGGTGGTGTAAAATGGGTCTAAAAGGAGGCTTACGGGATTGTTGGTTGTTGTTATTGTTGTTGTTGTTGATGATGGTTGTTATTGCTGTTTGGTGGCGGCCCTGCTGGCGGCCGTGGGCAGTAAAGTCAAGCCGTGGCCACCGTGGTGGTGGTGGCCCACGGTGGTGGCTGTTTTGGTGGGCTTTGGTGGTGGTTTGGTAGGATAAGGTGGTGGATAGGGCGAGGAGATAAACTAAGGAGGAAATCTCAAAAGTGAAGGCGAAGGGATAAGGAAGTCCCCACGAAATCCTAGAAGATAGTGACTCAATCCACTCGGCCGAGGGAAATGCTCACTCGGTCGAGTGAACCGCACTCGATCGAGTGAAACCTTAACTCGGTCGAGTAACAACTGACATAACACTCCAATTCCTACTCGATCGAGTACCTCTCCTCACTCGATCGAGTGACTTCCACTCGACCGAGTACTAGGTCGAATGAACTTAAAAGTTAGGGTTGTTACAGTCTTCCCTCCTTAAAAGGAACTTCGCCTCGAAGTTCACCTGTCTCCTGTCTCCTGTCTCTCTTGGGGTGGCCTGCGTTGATCCATATGATGTTATTGATCATATGGTGAGCAAATTGTTTACAGGTTATACGGATGACACGTGGGCGACGGGACGAGTTTCGAGACGAGCATAGACGAGTAGAGAGTATGGTAGTCATGAGTTGTATTTCATTTATTTACGTTTATGTAATCATTAAACTTTTATATTTATAATAAAATGTTCTTTCATCGAAGTTTTTGGAACACTAACTCGGGAAACCGAGATTTAATGCCTTAATTATCTTGGCCGGATAATTGGGGTGTTAAAAAGTGTTGTATGAGTTCGATAACCTTTTTTTTTTATGACTTCAAAAGTATACATATTCTTTAGTTGATAATTTGATTTCGCTTTTATTGCTTGGTCAATTTTAACAAGGTCTACAGCTTGGTCGTTATTGTCAACCTTGTCGTAAATTTGAAAATTTTGTTGTAAAATTTTCGTGATTTAATTGAGTGATATGGTTTCAATTTTGTCAATAATGTTATACATTGCCTTAATTTGGGAATCTTATCTTAAAATTTTACCAATTTTTTTTTTTCATATACCATGGGGTATATGATTAAAGTTTACATGTTCATATTTAAAACATGGTTTCCTTGTTTTATACTTCTAGTGTTGTACTTTTGCTAATAATGTTGTTGTTTTCCTTATGTATGGGTCAATACTTAGCTTACTTTGAGGATTACATGGTCGTTATGAGTGAGGATGTATAGACTTGTGATTGAAGAGATGTGAGATGGAAGTGAGTTGGCAAGCTTATTAGGATAAGGATCAAAATATTAGTAATTGAGGTTATTGGTTGAAACCTTGGATAATACGTTAGAGATAATTTGGGTTTGGCTAAGTAGTAGTGTAAGCATTTCGAGAGAGGAATATTGAATGGAAAGGAGTGTTATATGAGTGTATGTGACATAGTAGAGCACGAAAACCACGAGACTTGGAAAGGTAATAAGAAATAATGAACTTTGGAGGAATAAATCTTTTATTCTAATGGTGGTATTAGTGATCAAGAGAGTAATATTCTGTTGCCTAGAAGTGTTGATGCATTTAGAGGATCTAGATGAAGGAACGAAATCTATCTATATACTTAAAAGAGGAAGTTTTGGAGCGATTTGATTGGCTATTTTTTTGAAGCGATTTAATTGGCTATTGTTCTTATTGAATAAATTATGTGTATAAATAAAAATATATAAAATAAATAAAATTAAACGATATATTAATTGTGAATTAATAATGCGTATTTTAGTAGGGGGTAAACACCTCTTAATTTCCATTTTCCACTATAATAAGTAGAAATTAAATATAGTTACACAATTATTCATCTCTTGAATGAAATGCAATATTTGTGTTTTCTTTTATAATTGCTCTAATTGGTGTATGAAACCCTTACAAGACGGCTGGATTTGAGTGTTGTGGACTGGAACACTAACTACGCTTACATATGTTTTCTCCCAAGTTTAAAGGGGTAATCACATTTTAATTAACTGATTATTGGTTATTAAAACAACATAATCACATTTGTGGACTATGGAAAATTTAGAGTAATCGATTTGTCTAAATTTACAAATCGTTAAACTAACATGAATGGATGAGCTAATGTTAGATACGAGAATGAGCTAAATTTATACATAAAGAAACTATGACCAACAAACAATTTCCTACCGAGTAACTTGGGTATTTTATATATCCCATAAATCAATCAAAAATATAGAATACACATAATACCAAGGTGTTATTATTGAAAATAATACTGCTTATATAGATTGTCATAATACGGAGATTTCTTTGTATACAACTTCTTCCTGATTTAACAAAGCCTCTAACTATTTGATGTTGAAAACTTACGGGAGTGATCTTACCAAAAATTGGATTTTTTTCTTCATTAATGGTTATATTTAGCACATAAGTGGGTTGTTAATACATAAGTTAATTATAATTCTTCACGATAACAATATTATATTTGTTACTCGGATTTTAATTTTATACGTGTGTTGCACAAACGTCATGAAAAATACAGATTGTTTTGTATCAAAATAAGAAATGACCCGAACAATCCCTGACATTAACTCTATCCGTACATAATTGAAGAAAGAGAAAGAACGTTTATCCCAAATTGACAATTAAGAATGTAAGAGAATAATAATTGTGCAACTACATAACATCTCGATTAAGATAAATATTCAGAAACTATTTCTTGTTTCTTGGTATTACCCGGCCAACGGCCGGGCGTGAATTCTAGTGTGGAATTATATATAGACATCAAGTTTGGGAATTTGGAAAATACTAGAATGATGAGTTAGCCTATAAAAGTTCAGTGAGTTGATTACATGAGATGACTTTGTGGACTATAGGACAACGAGTGATGTGTGATCTAGGTGAAACCTTACTGATTGGTTTAAATTATGGATAATAAGTGAAGTTTGGGTTGCATATTGAGGTATATTATTGTGGAACACGACTTAGACATGTTAGTTGATAAATAAGTGAGAATTGAAAGATGGAATAATGAGAAAGCAATTGAGATACCTAAGGTTAGAATAAGATGATAACTTGGGTTATTCATGATTGTGAGAATATGTAAATTGAATTAAAGGATTGACGAGCATTGAAAGATGATAAGCAAAGATTGATGAAATAGGAAACAAGGGGATATTAGATTGAATTTGAGGTAATCAAGGATAACTGAGGGTGCAATATGTCTAGTAAAGGTCGTAGTGAGAAATGGACGGCGAAAATGTTTGAAAGCTAGTGTACAAGAGTGATATGGTAATTGATGGTCATGTTATTATACCAACATCGGCCCTTTTTCGGGGAATATTCTTTTGTTATTAGACCAAGAGACGAGGTTGTCCATTGAAAGTTGAGTTTTCGAGGAGTGTTATTTCCGAGATAAAGTTGTGGATTTAGTATTACCAAGCTTGTTTTTTTTTTCTTGGTCATGGGAGTAAGAGTGTGGCATTGAGGATTCAATCATATTGTGGAGGTACTTGATCATTGGTGGTATATAGGGTAACTGTTTGATCTAGGTTTGCATGCATAAAGTGGGAAAGTAATCGGTAAGAATTTGACATATGAGTGATAGTATAGAGGTTGTTTGTAAATGGCCTCCCATCGTTGAGCGAAGTGCCCATGGTGTATATCGTGATCTTGTAGTAGTGTCCATTCGAGAAGGTTGGATAATGGCCTTAGGGCCAAGAGTCCGTCTATTAGCATTGTACGATGAAATAGACAAGTTTGGATACGAGTTTGAGAATAAAAACATTCTGTCCGGGTGACACTCGACTGAGTACACCCTGTACTCGACCGAGTGGCCGCCTACTCGACCGAGTGGCCTCCTACACTCGACCGAGTAATCTGTTGTGGCCCCTGTTTTGTCGATATTTGATCGAATTTTGAGCATGTACCCTTGTCTTGAGGTTTATATGTGTGGACTTCCGTTTAAAAGAACATGTTGGCCCTATATGGGTGATACCTTGTGAATTGTTTACGTTTGATCATTTTGTGTGACATGTTGCAATGAAATGAATCATGATGTAACACGGGTAATTGGATGAAAATGATGTGATAATATCGTTTCATGTGTGTTAGTTGACGTGATTTTATTTTGTCGTGTACTAGTAAGATGAAACATGCAAGTTATGTGTCGCATAGTGGTCATTGCATGATAGCGATTGGTCTTCCGTATAAGCGGAAGTATTGATGAGGTATGAGAACGGATATGGAAACACATGTGTGATCATGTGGTGGATTTGACGCGGTACATGCGTGGCATGATGTCCGAAAATGGGATCGAGCATGGTTGACGAGTAATTTTGCATTATTTGATTGTTTCTTAGAGTCGGCATTATAGTGGTTGATGTGTATACATGTGAAGATATGAGATTTGACGGGATATAGATACGTATTTATATAAGCCACGTGATTGGGAGTATTTATGCAAGTATAGTTTTAAACCGTGAGTTCGACCTAACGCTTGACTTTGGGAGGCCCGGGTATAGCTATGACATGAATGAGATGAGACTTGATTATGGATCTGCAATAGGTAAGACATAGTGTTAAACCTGAAACATATTCATCTGTGGATTTTAGTAACAAGTGTATGAGATCACATTTTGAGGTTTGATAGACGAACTTCGGGGCGAAGTTCTCTTTTAGGAGGAGTAGACGTAATAATTCGGGAATTAAAGAAATAGAAAGTATGGAATGTGAGAAAGTAAGTAAAGAACTTGGGTTGAGAGTGCACGAGAGCCGATGATAAGACTTAAGAGATTTCAGGAAAGGGGAGAGTGAGGTGAACTTCGGGACGAAGTTCCTTTTAAGGAGGAAAGACTGTAACAACCCTAACTTTTAAGTTCATTCGACCTAGTACTCGGTCGAGTGGAAGTCACTCGACCGAGTGAGGAGAGGTACTCGATCGAGTAGGAATTGGAGTGTTATGTCAGTTGTTACTCGACCGAGTGAAGGTTTCACTCGATCGAGTGCGGTTCACTCGACCGAGTGAGCATTTCACTCGGCCGAGTGGATTGAGTCACTATCTTCTAGGATTTCGTGGGGACTTCCTTATCCCTTCCCCTTCACTTTTGAGATTTCCTCCTTACTTTATCTCCTCACCCTATCCACCACCTTATCCTACCATTCCACACTACCATTTCCACCACAAAATTAAGAGAGGAAAAGAGAGGAAAAGAGAGAAGAAAGAAAAGGAAGAGAAATGGAGATTTTGCCCCTCCGCCTCGAGATCGTAAGGTAATACCGTCTTAAACTCATTTATATATTATTTAATTTATACCATAGACCCGCCTCGACCTTGGACCCACCGTGTGACCCACCGTGACTGACCTTGACCGCCGTTGACCACCCTAGCTCGGGTTTGACCGAGTAGATCTAGCATTGTAGCTTGTTTTGTGAGACCGTCTTAAGACGAGTTTTTAACCCACTTATAGAGGTCGGCTTGGGCTGTTTTTGGGTGGGTTTTGTTGGGGGTTGAGTGGGGGTTATAGGGGTGGTAATGGGTGGTGGAATGGGTGGCGTTTGGGTGGTGTAAAATGGGTTTAAAAGGAGGCTTACGGGATTGTTGGTTGTTGTTGATGTTGATGGTTGTTATTGCTGTTGGGTGGTGTTTGGTGGCGGCCCTGCTGGCGGCCGTGGGCAGTAAAGTCAAGCCGTGGCCACCGTGGTGGTGGCTGTTTTGGTGGGATTTGGTGGTGGTTTGGTAGTGTATAAGACGGGTTTAGTTAGTCGTATTTATATAAATAGAGTAGTATGTTTATACGTATTCTATACGTATTAGATTAGTATTTTCATACGTATTTTATATGTATTGGGTTAGTATATTTATACGTATTATATTGTTATATTTATATGTATTTGTATTATTATCGTATTTTAGGAATTGAGCTTTGTGAGACGGTTTTATGAGACGGGCTTAGCTTATATGACATATTGCTTATACGGATTTGTGGAGAGGTAGGTTTATCCTACTCAGTTCGATAACGTGTTTAATTGTTAAATAAGTCGTTGGCATTGTTTGCATTCATGAGTCGGTAATTGGATGTTATATAATATCTTGCATATTGTGTTGTTGTATGACGGAGGTTTGTTTGGTTACTTGTTATGGTGACGGAAGACGATTGGGAGATCGTCTTCCGCTTGGGTCGCCTCTTGGAGCTTCCCACTCCAAGAGGGATGTGCACGTTAATGACTTGAGTTTGGAGGGACGCGTGTGGGTGAGACCAACGTCTGGCAGGGGACCCGAGTCGCTCTTGGGCCCAGTACCACCGACGTGTTCGGAGTACCTTGCTGAGTGTGGTGTCGTGGACGTGTTCCTGGCACCAGTGGTTGTGGGTACGTCTGGGCGTGTCCCGGTACCGGTGTGACGGTTGGATATTCGTATCTCATTCATGTCATAGTCATGTTGCATATTCACACACTTTTATCGTATTGTATCTTGTTTATCGTTACTGACGTTTGTCGTTGCGTGTCTGTCACCTGTTTCTCTTGGGGTGGCCTGCGTTGATCCATATGATGTTCTTGATCATATGGGAAGCAGATTGTTTACAGGTTATATGGATGACACGTGGGCGACGAGACGAGTTTCGGGACGAGCATATATGAGTAGAGAGTATAGTAGTCATGAGTTGTATTTCATTTGTTTACGTTTATGTAATCATTAAACGTTTATATTTATAATAAAATGTTCTTTCATCGAAGTTTTTGGAACACTAACTCGGGAAACCGAGATGTAATGCCTTAATTATCTTGGCCGGATAATTGGGGTGTTACAGTGGGACTCAATATGAAGGTCCTAGTGCACAAGAAGAAGAGATGGAGGAAGTTGTTGTCGAGACAAGGAGCAAGAGAAATGAGGAGAGCATGCGAGAAGATGACGATGGAAGGAGAGATGGAAGGAGAGGTGAGAATAAGAATGACCAAGAGAAAGAGAAGAGCAATGAGAAAAAGACCACCAATGAGGAGCCTATCACTATCAAGCTACCATTCCCAGGTAGGCAAGTGAAGCCTAAGCTTGATATAGAGCTTGGCAAATTCATGGATATTGTGAAAAACTTAGAGGTTTATATTTCATTCACCGACTTGATAACACATGTGCCGACTTATGCCAAATTCATGAAAGACATACTCACCAAGAATAGATCCATTGGAAAGATGGAGACTCTTGCTTTTGCTAACACTTCTAGTGCTATTTTACAAGGAGTGTCTCCACCCAAATTGAAAGATCCGGGTAGTTTTTCTATCCCATGCACTATTGGGGACACTAGGATTTCGAAAACTTTATGTGATCTTGGAGCCAGTGTAAGTGTGATGCCTTATTCGGTCTATAAGAAACTTGGTATGGGTAAATTGAAATGCACAAACATGACCTTACAAATGGCGGATCGCTCCACTAAAGAGCCCATGGGGGTACTAGAAGATGTGCCGGTGAGAGTTGGCAAGTTTTACATCCCCGTTGACTTTGTTGTGGTAGACATGGCGGAAGATGTCCACATCCCCATAATTCTAGGGAGACCATTCTTACACACCGCCGCAGCGGTCATTGATGTGAAGAATGGGATGTTGACTCTAGAAGTCGGAGATGAGAAGATCACTTTCAACCTCATCAAGATGATGAAAGCTCCAAGTTTCAAAGAGCCGTGTTTCGCTATTGATCAAGAGAATGAAAAGGAAAAAGAAGTTAAGCTTCCACCCATTGCAACTTCAAAATGGGAAGAGGAAGTAGATGAAATTGAAAGAGTTATCTTTGGAGAGCAAGTTCCTTTCAAGGAAGAACTTGCAAAGGAAGAAGATGAAAAGGGTCATGACATTTTAATTGACCAAATGAAAGAAATTGTCTCAAACTTGAGCATGAAAGGAACAAAAGAGCAAGTCTTAGGACTTTGGGATGATGAATTCGAAGGATATGTCAACCCATACATAGGCAATGCCATGACTTTCAACTACATGGAGGGTTATGACGATCCTAATTCAAGCACCCATGCAAAGAGTTCTACTCATAAAGAAGAGAACCCGTCAAGACCATCTCAAGAGTTTTTCTACAATTGTGAGCAATCATTTAATCTATTTGGAGAGGTATTGAGTAACATCAACAACGCCTCCGCTCCACCCCCTCATTGATCAAGCAAGACAAGTAGTTTGGTGGAGTCCTCTCCAAACCACCAATTGTAAATATACTAATCTCCTAACTATGCATTTGTTCATTTATTATTGCATTTTTGAAGTTCTTGTCCAAATTCATTGGAGTTTATTTGGAGAGAAGTGAGGGAGGGTACTCTAATTTGTGTTTTTGTAAGTATAGATGTCGCCAAGACAAAGTGTGGGGATGTTTCTAGCATCCCATTGCATTGCCCCACACTTTATGGAGTCAACCCGAGCTACTCGTAGCTAGGAAGGGCGGCCAAAACAGAGGAATGAAGAGAAATAGGAAGCTGACTCGTAGGCCGAGCGACCCAGAAGACAGGTCGGGCGACCTACTGCCAGGCCGAGCGACCAAGGTTAAGGCCGGGCGGCCCTCACCTATGGCCACAAATGTTTTGAAACTGAATTGAAATCAGGGCGGCCTACGAAACGAGTCGAGCGACCCAGGGGTTAGGTCGAGCGACCTCAGTCTAGGTCGAGCAACCTCAGTCTAGGTCGAGCGACCTGAACCTGGAAGTCGGGGTCTAATTCAAAAACTGCGCGGGCCAAGATGAAGGTAGCACGGGCTACCCAAGTCGGGCGTCCTAAAGGCCGACTCCCCCCTTCCTTTCTTCCTTTCTTCATATCTTCATCTTCTACAAACACAAAACCCCTCTTTTCCCAAACAAAAACTCATCTTACACAAATCAAAATCCATCAAAACTCAATCAAAATCACTCAAATTTGTTGCAAAATAACCTTTGATACAAATTAATCACTCCAATACCATTTATTTGACACCAAAATCATTCAAATCACTCAAAATCTTGTCACCCAAACCTAGGGTTTGAGAAATTCGAAATTACCAATTCCAATTTGGGTTTGATTAAAGCTTGATTCGTTGATTGTAGAGTGTTCATCAAGCATTGTTAGTCATTTTGGTATCAATTAATCAAAGGTTATGGCAAGAACAAAGGGAAACACAAAGGCTCCAAATTTGTCCAGTCCAACAAAAAGGCAAAGGGCAATGGCAAGCAAGGTAGTAGCTACAAGGGAGTTAGCAATTGTACAACAAGAAGCTCAAGTGGAAACCATTCCGGAACCTCCTTTTATCGCACCATTGGAAAAATTTCCGGAGGTAACTTTCGTTGATGAAAATCATAGGTCCGCTTTTGATGCTTTGTCTTCCAAACGTGTTTTAGCTACTCGTTGCATTGACCCCGAAATCTTAAGAGAATTAGGCATTCATGATGATATTCTTGCCTTCTTTGAATCCATGGGATTAGGATCGATATTCGAGTTAAATGAGCCTACCTATCCTACACTTACACTTGAGTTTCTAAGCTCACTTAAGGTCATTAAGACCGAGGATAGGCGACATTTAGAATTTCGGCTTGCCAACAAAGACCGCCGCATGACAATTGGTAGCTTTGAAAATGTCTTTGGCCTAACGCCTCACCATAAGGGGAGTGTTTACCCCCATGAGTTCGAAGCCAAATCGGTTTGGAAGGCGATTTCGGGTCTTGATTTTAACTCTTATAAGCAATGTTCGGCTTTGTTGGTACATTATCCGGGAATTAGAATTTGGCACCATTCTATGGCCAACACTATCGTGGCTAGGAAGGAAGGGAGCAACTTCACTCACCTT
>JAGPOY010006849.1:0-10062 GCA_018983105.1 Silene uniflora | reverse complement strand
ATTTTCTTGCTTTGTCTTTTAAGTTCTATTGGTAAGTCAAGTCTAAATTCTTTATTTTGTTGTGTTTTTATAGGTTTATTTCAATGCCATGATCTTTTTTCAACGCTTGGTTGTTATGATGTAAGTTACTAACTTTGCTTATACTTTTCTCAATTATTTATTATCCGTTTTTAAGTCGGTGAAATCATGGTGTTTCTATGCAAAACCAATATTTTATTTCATCTTCTATATTAATTTGTAGGTAATTTACATCATTATAAAGCTCATATAAACCAACCTCATTATTTGTTTAACCCTTTCATTTTCATTTACGTATAATTTTCATATGATGTTTATTTATTGATTTGTTTGTTGTTACTTTTCTTATTCATATTGTGTAGGTTGTTTGAGAGATCCAAGAAAGACACTATGTTGCATGTATTCGCCATTTTCAAGAGAGTAGTATTATTGACCATCCATTATTCCACTTAATAATCATAATTTAGTGTTAATCTTTTTATATTCCAACATTATGGAAAATTTCACTTATAAAAGAAAATAAATTGATAAAAATTCTAGCATATTCCTAACAAAAATAAATTAATAAAAAAATCAATGAAAAGTAACATAAAAAGCCTAGATTGAGTAGTTAATAGACTAACGCGTAACGAGCTACATTTACATGTTATATTAATTTTTTATTTGTATGTTAGAAAAATGTAAAAATAGAAAATGAAAAGACAAAGTAGTAATAAACAAACTAATTACTCATCTTATTTAAACACTTTCATTTATCATGCATTATGCCACTTAATAATCATAATTTAGTGCTAATCTTTATATATTCTACCGTTATGAAAACATTTCACCTATAAAAGAAAATAAATTGATAAAAATTCTACCACATTCCTAGTAAAAACAAATTAATGAAAAAGTTTGTTTATTTTCACCTAATTATTTATTTTATTTATTTTTCAACAATTCTCATATCTTTACTTTGTTTTTCTTTTTGGTAAGAACATATCTTTACTTTGTGGTGTGTTGGAATGAAATGTACAAGAAATGAAGAGATAAGAGAGAAGAAGAAGAAGAAAAGTGCAGAATTTGACAAGCATTTGTATTATATAGTTTGTTTTAGGCATTGTCGAATGTATATGTAAAGATACTTGAGATCGTCGACGATTGAATATATTCATCAACGAATGGTGGTCAAACTTTGGTGAAGGAAATCTTAACTTGGTTAAATCGTAACTTTAGTTTTTTTTTTTAATCTCTTTTTAATAGTGATATATTGTTTTGCGGATGCTTTTTAACATATTAATTATTGTTAATGTGTAATAAATTTATCAAGATTGATATTAACAACAAATTACAAATATGTCTAAGGCAAGTTAGTGTAAATATAATATTCTCTATATATTTAATTAAGTTGGTTAGATGGATAAATCTATATTCTCCTTATGATATGATTTGATTACTAACGAGATGAGATATGATACATTTGATTTTGTTGTCTTATTGTTGCTTTGACGATAAGATGGCAAAAGTACATTGTATATATCGATTATCGATAATTTATTTATATTAATTCTCTAAGTATAATTATTTACATTTTATCCCAAAACAACATTATATTAATGAGTAGCATATCTTTTTTACTTTTAATTTTCAATGTGAGAATGAATGTTTTATCTATTTATCCACCTTATTTAAATATCAAATTTAACGTTGAACAAAAATGATATCATTTGGTTACAAAAGTAATGAGAATGAAAATAACAAAATAATAATCAAAATAAAAAACAATACTAAAGAATGACGTAAAATCGTAAATAACTGAATATCAAGCTACTACAAAAAGTAGTAAAATTAATTTAGGCCAACAAATTCAAGTTCATCATCATCCTCTTTAAAAGCTCAATCTTTTACATTCATAAAATATGAGTATATTAGTATGAGATAGACCACGAATGAAAAATGAACCACGAATCAACGATCCTTCAACCGAATCAAAAAACTAAAGGAGAAAATGCATGAACGATCCTTAAACCGAACCCGTGAATTTCACGGGTCACAAAACTAGTTATGCACTTATCACCCATCAAAGATTCTGGTGCAAAATTCGCCTTTGAAGCTTATCAGAAGTATCAACTTGCACATAAGTAAGATTTCACCTCAATAAAAAAGATTTTATTTCATTTATTTCTCTTTCATATTCTGCCTCTCTAACTTGCCACTAAATTAACTTAACTTTCTTTTGTTTTGCCATTGAGCAAGGATCCAAGAACAAATGGCTGACCAAGACTGCTTCGGGGTGGTGTATCCTCTCGTTTAAGGCGTTGGTCCAGATTTCTAATCTCTACCCACCAATCTGAGACTCGGGGGCAAAACTATGTTACAACAGTTGTCGACTGGTTTTTACCTCCGTGAAATCATGCTTCCAATCACCAAAGACATGGAACCTGCAAAACGACCGAGGGAACTACTAATCTATCAGGACTTAACTGGTAAGAGAAAAGAATACGACGAGTTGATACCTTTTTCCACAAACTTGTTGTTTTGGTCTAAGGAGAAGGAGGCCAAGGTCCAGGAGGACAAAGACCAAGAGGTCCAGGATGGTACTAGTTAAAATTTTTCGATTTTTCAAGCTTTTACTCAATTGGATTAAGTTCACTCCTAAAACTTCCTATCTTTGTTATTGCCCAAAAAATTATGTTAGTTGGTAAGTGGTTTTAGTTTATGCGTTTTTATTGGAACAAGCTAGTGAGTAGTGACGGATTGTTTTAACAAGGTTATTGTGCAATGGTACTTCAATTTTCACACCTTTGTGGCTTTGTGTTTTGAGCTAACAAGCAGTGATTGTTGACGTTCTTGTGAGTAATTCATGTAACTGCATAAATTCATGCGTGGGTGTGATACTGCTTGTTAGATAGCACTTTTGTCACACATGAACGTCGTTCATAATACCACTGATTTTTATACCTATGAATCTTTTTGTTCGCTCTGGAAATTTCATGGGTCCGAAGGAAGTCTGCTTTCGGCGATGTATTTATTCATGTCACATATTTTATAAAGCAGCAAATTTTGCTTAAGTATGCTTTACTGTTTCTCACGAAGTGTAAGAATGTCGTTCTTCATATTACTTACCCTGATTCCCTACCCGACTTCTTAAATTTGATAACCAATGACTTCTGCATTTCACGATTTTTTTCATCTACCAATGTTTGTTTGCACCATGATGCCAAATCCAGAGGCATATATCCTATATTTTTGAAGCAAAGTTAAGTTGAAGTGACATGATAGCTTTGAGATAGTAGTAAAATGGTGCTTATGATTTGTAATTATTGTCCCAACTTGGTAAACTCATATATTGCTGCAGAAGATATATTAATACACGGTTTTCAGGATTTTAAAGTCTCACGGCCCGGTAAACAAGTCTCCGGCGGAAATCGGATTGAAGTGTATATTAATACTCGGTTTTCAGGATTTCAAATTCTTAGAACAAAAATGTCTCTAAATAACAAGGACGGTTTTCCGGGTCAGACTAAGCGAACTCACAAATTTGGGAAAGAACATGTTTTTAGGGATTGTAGTGTCTCGGAACAAAAATGTCCGTAAATCAAAGGGATCAGACAAAGCGGCCTCACAAAATTTGGGGAGCAACTTAGGACATTTCAAGCTGCCGGTGCACGATAAGCCAGTATTACGCGGAAATTGGAGACTCGTTAAAAATCAGTCCGTACATTATTCTGCACGGGGATTAAAATTAGTATTTCCATTAACTCAGTAAATCAAAACTTGATACGTCTTCTTTTCCCAGTCCATGCATTCAGAGGATGGTATATTTAAATACGGTTTTTCTAACGCGTGCCCTAAGGGCACACGATAATAATTCTTTATCCATCTAATTTCAACACAAATTTAATTATTTTAGGAAGATAATTATTTTGGAAAGATTATTAAATATTTATTTACATAATTAACTCATTTCTCTTTCCCATCAATTAATTACTTTTTTTATATTCTTGTTTCTCTTTCTTGTCTTATGCGTAAAGAATCTAAAGATCCTTCATTCTCCATTTAATTAAATTCTTCGTTGTTCTTTTTTATCATAGTTTTTGTGATGGGTTCACAAAGGGTAGAGTTAATTTTATTACAGCACTGGAAATTGAAAGATGTGCCATTTTGTTTGGTGTAGATCAAAAATTCATCTGATATCACTTCTATTATTCAATTGTCCATTCACAATCTACCGAACAATAGTCGTTTTTTTGGGAAATTTACGGTTTCGAAACGGACAAAAACCTCTAAGGACAACGAAGAATTTAAATCAATGGAGAATGAAGGGACTTTTACGCATAAAAAAAGAAAAAGAAATAAGAATATAAAAAAGGTAATTAATTGATGGGAAAGAGAGATAAGTTAATTATGTAAATAAATATTTAATAATCTTCTCAAAATAATTATCTTCCTAAAATAATTAAATTTGTGTTGAAATTAGATGGATGAGGAATTATTATCGTGTGCCCTTAGGGCACGCGTTAGAAAAACCGATTTAAATATACCAAGTGTTAATATGCAACTAGTTTTGGAGCCCGTGTAAATCACGGGAGCGTTAATAATTTATTGTTTTAATCGGCTTAAAGATTATGGAAAATATGATTGGTTTCTTAACCAACAAATATTTAAGCGTTTGTTTAATTTCTCTTTATTGATTGATTGAATGAACTAGATTTTTTAGACCTCTAATTATGGATGTGGTTTTAGAGCCCCGCATGACAACTTCAAAGTGCAAATAGTTGCATATTTAACCAATAAAAAGTTGATCAAGGTGAAATTCTAAAATTATTGTGTAGGTGTTGCAAGTACGTACTAAATTTTCAATACCTAACAACGGATATACTTCTCGTATATTACAACAATTTTATTTCCCTCAATTTCAAGGGATTTTATATTATTTAAATTTTTCTGTTATATTTTAAAAATATGTAGAATACCCTACAACATCAAATAAGTAAAAAATCAAATATTTTGTGTAACAAATTATTTCCGAGTACGTTGCACGATTAGATTTATGGAAAATAGAAAGAGAGTAAAGTAAAAGAGTATAACTTTAGAATTTCCAACAATTATTGGTAAAAATGAGCAAAATTAATTATGCATCGTATGAATTACACAAGTAACAAATATTTACGTATGTACAATATGTTACATAGACGTTTCATAGAATATATTTTGGCTACATAAAGTTATTATAAAGTCAAACACAATATAAAAACTAACTTGAAATGATTAATTCAATTAGGTTTATAGGTGAATCATAATAATCTTGAATTGAGTGTGAAAGCTTAAATATGAAAAATTTACAAAAATCTAAAATGTGTTTTGTGGTAAGGAAATCGAAATATTGTGATAACGCAAAAGATTATTATTATTATCTGTAGTATAAATGAGGAAAGGAAAGCCAAAAAAAAAAATCGTTTAAGAAAAAGAATTAGATGTTAAATTAGTAGAGTGAATTAATTATTAATAGCTACAAAGACGATAGGAAGCTAAAAAATTTATTACTAACATTTACATTTTATTGTACAACTTAAATTTTATATTTATTTTCTTTAACTATATACATGTGATACATGACAATTTAATGTGACTTTTGATAGGAGACATAGGGAAGTGTTTAGTTTTCCCTTTTTATATTATTGTATAGATAGATTTGTCATGTTGCGTTAAAATTTGTCATTTTAGGTACCTTTACATTATATTGCGTATCTATATATAATGTAAATTAACACTGTTATTTAAGAGATTAAAGATGTGTTTATCGCATATCAAATCTAAATAACCCTGTGTGGAAAAAACCTCAGTGACATCCTACAAGATTAAGCTAAGAACTCAATACATTAATATAGCCATCTCTAGATTTTTTTTCTATCCTCTCCATCAACATTCTCATCGAAATATCTTTGAAACTATATCACCTTGTGCATGCTTCAAATATTATTTGCATCTAATAAAATATTTTTATTATGTGGATATAAAAATATTAAAAATGATTCAAATTGTCTCTATTCGATAAAATATGAATTGAGCCTTCATTTCAAGTGCTTAGTTTGTAAAATAAATCTAAAAAATATATTCACACAATCGAAATCCAAAATGTTCATAAGCTTTCTTATGTTCCTTATTATTAATACAAGAATTTCGTCAAAATGTTGATAAACTTGAGTCAACCATCCTGTATACAAACAAAATTAGTAATAAAGACTATAAACTAATTTATTTCAAATAACATATAAACTAAAAAACATACGGAGATGATTAAACACATGAATAAAAAAAACATGTTAGAGATGATTAAACATATGAATAGAAAAAATATTAATTTAAGTAAATTGATAAAAAAAAAAGTATAATATCACATACAATTACAAAACATTATATATTTGATAACAAATTGATGATTAAACACTATCAACCACCACCTAAAGAACGTAGTAATATAAATGATATAAAAAAGCATTAAGGAAGACAAATAGTGGGAATTGAGAAAAAAAAATGAATTGGAAACGCAAATGACATAATTGAAGAGATTAATTATTTCATGATGGTTTAAAAAGTAAATTGTGGAATTTTAAAAGGTTTTTCATTTAATTTTCTAAATTTATTTTACCATTAATTATGAGAGTATGTTTTGATTATGGAGTTGATAACACAAGCTACTTATTTAATTTATTTTTTATATGTTAACAATGTCATATGGAATAAAATGACCCTCAACTTCTCTTTTTAATTATATTGTAAACATTAACTATTCCATGATGGTTCAAAAAGTAAATTGTGGAATTTTAAAAGGTATTTCATTTAATTTTCTAAATTTATTTTACCATTAAATAGGTTTTGATTGTGTAACTGAAAACATAAGCTACTTATTGAAGTTTTTTTAATTATGTTAGCAATGCCATAAGAAGTAAAAATGACACTGAAGTTGCCTTTTTGATACATAAATCAATTAGAGAGAAAAAAATGATTGAAAATGAAGTAATACTACTCTCTTGAAAAGGGCGAATACATACAACATAGTTTTTTTTTTTTTAATGCCTTGAAAGGCAAAACTTAGCGGCTTCACTTAGTTTTTTTTTTTAAAGGCAAAACCGCTAAGAATCTTAGCGGCTTACCATATGATCAATCAATCAATACTATATATTAATTCCAGAAACCAAGGGACTTCTATGCAATTAAATAAATTTATACAACTTAATACTATATAGTTTTTAATCACTAGCGCTGTGTGACGGACCTGAACAAGGGACTTCAATGTAAATATTATATAGTTTTGGTTAAAAGTATAAATTTAGAGAATATTAGAATATGACGAATTTCCTTAAAGTATAATTAAGAATATATGTTATATTTTGAAAACTATTAAAATATAAGTAAATCCATTCAGATTTCCAAAAAATATAATATATTCCATAATTCACTAGATTTGTAATTTAATTAGTAAATAATATTATTACTCTTAAATAATAATATTCTAATCTAATATTTCAAATTTATTTAAGCATCCATGTGAGTAGTAAAAGCAACAATAATTGCAATGGGAGTAGTGAAAGTCATAGTAGCAGCAACGCGAGTAGTAAAATTAACAATAATAAATGCGGGAGTAGTGGAAGAAAAACTAATGAAGGCGGGAAAAGGGAAAGTAATAGTATTGACAACACATGTAGTGAAAGTTACAGTAGACAACGGAGAGAGTATGAAAAATTAACTAACAATTCGATTTTAAGAAATTATTAATTTATTTAAATATATGAGTTTGATAAAACTAACGGGTTAACCTTAAAAATAGTATGAGTAGTTATACAAACAACAGTAACCGAAAAGAAGTAGTGAACATAATAGTACTAGATTTCATGCCCGTGCGTTGCATGTGTTTTAGAATTTGACGCACCTCTAACTGATATGTATTTTTTTGGGCGAATATTCAACTCATTCGATATTTTGTTACTCCCCCCATCTCAATCATTAGATAATGTTATAAAAAAAATTCTTGATGTTTTGATACTCCCCCGTCTCAATCACTTGATAATGTTATAAAAAAAATTCAATTGATGTTTTGATACTCCCCCGTCTCAATCATTTGATAATGTTAACAAAAAATCAAATTGATGTTTTGATAGTTCCCCGTCTCAATCACTTGATATCGTTAAAAAAAATTCAATGGGATGTAGTGAAAGTAATCATATTAACAGTGGAAGACGTGAACCAAATTTAGCGAATTATATTTCATAGAAAATAAAATTTAAATGGTAAATGAAAGTAGCCCGGGTGTATCCGGTAACCCAACCTAGTAATAATAATAATAATAATATTTTACGACCCCCAACTATTTTACGACCTCTTGATGAAGCATTGCCCCCAAAATGAAGGCCATGGGTTGGGAAATTGTGTTTGTTCCCCTGTATGTTGTGACATACACGGAGCGCTTCTGGAACAGACAAATGGTCATCGAGATGGTTGAGTTAAGATAAGAAGCGATGCTACTTATGATCCAAAGGTGGCTTTTGATCACTTTTATTCTGCATTCTCCTGCCTTGCTATACCCTTTTCTGATGTCGAGACTCGTGATTATATATCCTCCTGTTTCACGGACCTTGCCATTTTGGTGGATCCCAAGGGACTCATTTTGGAGAAAGACTTTACCCCTGAACACTTACTCAACCATGGTTCTGAGTGGTCGCCTCCCTTTCTCGACACCACTTTGACTGAGATTTTTGACCAAGATCACGCATTGAGATCCAGGTTGGATCCCATGTACGCGTTCGTTCTCCGTGAATTCAGGTAGTGGGAATTAGGTTGAACAAGAACTTTCAAAGAAGTAGCCATTTGTTAGTTTAATTGGCTCTCTAAGGGATTCCATTGTCGATAGTGGTGTAACTTGTTCAATGCGCTAATGTTGCGTAACAGTGGCCTTGACATTTTCGCATTTTGAGTAAGTCGTTGATTTCTTTGTCCGTTGCTGACAGCCAAACCTGTAAACTTTGATCATGGCAAAAGCAGGATTCATATTTGCCTCAAAATGGATTACTGATGCTGCCATATGCATCAGTAATAAACATCGGTCTGTGCGTTTATGAGACACAGTAATAAACATCGGTCTGTGCGTCCCTCAGTTTTGTTCAGATGCCTTTCTAGTTTTTACTGGTTATTGTTGCAGAATGCAATGTGCATGTCACAGAAAGCTTTATGCACCTCACTGCTCATCTTAGACTATCACTGGTATTTCGAGTAGGAATTTTTATTGGTCTGTGCGTCCCTATTTTCTGCAAGCACAACGCCATTAAGGCGAGTATTAAATTGATCTTATTTGCTTACAGCAGTAATTAACATGATACACGGATCATGTGGAACATTGTTCTCACTTCTCAGTCATTCCCCTGTTGAAGGGACTGAATTAACTGAAATATTATTGATTTTAAGTGCTCTATACTTCATAGACGATCAAGATACACGTTATGGGCACTCTGAACATGCTGGGACGTTGATGTTTGATTGATTATCAGACAGTGAGACAGCATTCCACTGGTACGGGCATTTTCTCTCCTGTGTTAGTCTTCTCTGATAAAGCCTCTACATTGAGAGGGTTTTCGTTGATTTCTTTGCACAGAATGTTGTAAGCAATTCCGTTGCTCGAGCACTAAGGTAACCCAAAAAGTTCAATATACTTGCGTGATCAAACAGTATAAATTGATAAATGTGATTATGTTTCTCATCTTCCGCAGGGATGAGCCATTGACAGTTCAGGCTCCAGGGACCCAGGCTCGTAGCTTCTGTTACGTTTCTGACATGGTAAGAAAGATACTGTCTTCATTCTAGGATTGTATGGAGCCATTGTTCGAAAACAGGTAACTGATCATTTTGTAAATATTTCAATTCATACTTAGGTTGACGGTCTGATCAGACTCGTGGAAGAACATACTGGTCCAATCACCGTTGGAAACCCTGCTATAAACATAATAACCTTTGTTGACGAGCACATTGCAGTATTGCACCCTTCAGCTGAGATTTTCAGCCATTGTA
>JAGPOY010006847.1:619-10753 GCA_018983105.1 Silene uniflora | reverse complement strand
TTGGGTACCTGTTGCGATGGGACATGGCTGTAAACGGGACTATGAGATGATAAATGTTTCCGCTGCTAATTATATTGTTGTTGCATTAAGTGATGAGTATGCCATGTACTGACCCCGTATATGTTGTCTTTTGTCCTACTGTGATCCATCGGGGGTGGTGAGCAGACTGAAGCAGGTATCTTGTTAGATGGAGTCGGATGGATGGGACACAGCCGAGTCTAGTACCTCAGTATAGCTTCCGGGCAGCATTAGTTTTGTTTTCAGTTGTTAAGACAGTATTTTGTTTTTTCAGTTTGAGATGGATGATGTAACCTTTAACATTTACTATTTTATATAATAAATTGTCACGGATTGTTTTCTATTGATGTACACTACCTCGGGCAACCGAGATGGTAACTTCCTTATATGCTAGGGCAGTCCCTGTTAAGGGGCCTTGATATATGGGAGTGTTACAAAATTCCTAGTCAATACAAACACGCCATACGTAATGGCGTGTTTAGTCTTATTTTTAGGATCCGCACTCCCGAGCCTACGTGGACACCATTTTGACAAATATACAAAAATCTGACCCAAATTGATATTTACTTGTTTTTCGAGCATTATTTCAAAAACGGATTCCAAAAGAAAGGAGCAAGAATAGAGAAGCTACGAGGAGACTAGTAGTGAAGAACAGGAGATGAAAATTCAATCTCATCTCCAATTCTTAAATTCTATTTTCTCGCCATTATTTACCCAACAAAATCTATCCCAGATTTAATCCCCTATGATCCCGGGTTAGCTGCAAATACCCGGCTTTGTTCAAGTACAAATACCCAATTTCGTTACCTTAATTTGGGAGCAATTACCTACAAAAATCCCAGAAAATGAGCGATAAAGTGAGGCGGTTTCAAGCTGACTAGGAGGCAAGAAAGGCAAAGAGACGGTACTCCGACGTAGTCTTAGTACATGGCGGCGTAAGGGCGGATCTCAGTTCAGTCGGAGGTGCGACATCCGAAGATTGTGCGACGGATTCCGGGCTACAAAATAAGTCTCTTTACTACTCTTGTACCTGGTTTATGGTTGATTTTCGTTATATAATTTTAGTATTTGAAACTGATTGTTATCCGTATGACTTGAATAATTGGTATTTAAGTTTTCACTTGTTTTAATGTCAAGATTCAATCTCTCTCATAATTTGTTATCTTATTGTGATTTTTGATTGTCTCGTATGCTATTTACGTAAGTTAAGCTTAGTTCAATTTGCGTAATACCACTAGCAACTCATTTGAATTAGTCTCAGCGAACTGGGATTGATTTAAGTTGAGGATAAAAACTTAGTCTATTAATTTCTAGGTAGTGACGACACTTGGAGACCAATAGGGTTGACGAAATATTCTTAGTTCTGTAATGCGACTAATCCGGACTTTAGTAGGGCGTGATAAACTTACTTTGGTCGGGTAGTTAAAAATCGGTCTAGGCTTAGTTCAGGTCGGTTGTAATATAAGAGAATATAGGGAATTTTATTATCTTAAATTCCGCAGTTAACCTATCAATTGTTTCAAGATTTTACAGTACCAACTATCAGTAGATTGGACAAAAATTCACTACTTTGGGATTATGTTGGCAGCTTGTCTTCACGTGTAATTACTAGCTTCATACTACCTTCTCAATATTTATACTCAGTAGTTTAGTTTACTCGAAACCACAACAAACCCCCCTAATCGTGAATAATGTTAATAGCGGTAAATATGCAAATAAACTGTATATATGTAAGTTAGTGAATAGAAGTACTATATAGTTAATTCAATTTTCCAATCTCTCCGTGGGATCGACCTTACTTATCATGTACTATGTTTATATTTTTGAGGTTACGATAGGTTTTATAAATTATTAATTTGTATGCGCAAACGACACGTATCAAAAGTCATCGAAATGGAAAAGGTGTGCGTCCTTTCTTTTAGCCTCCTTAACCACAAAATCTTCCTTGGTAAACCTGCAAAGAACAAGAGATAAGAATAATCGATAGAAACTGAAGATCTTTTCTTCATATGAATAGTAATAGCTTGACGACAGCGACGGTTGGAATAAACCGCTTAACGTCTGCATCTCCTGTTCTTGCTTTCCCTAACCGCAACAAACTTGAACTGAAGAGCAGATACCTTGCTAGCTTGAGCCGTGTCCGATGATACCCGCTTCTTTTTAGCAATATGTAAAACAAGTTCCTCTTGAGTCACCGTATCATTCTCGAGAATAACTACATAATGCTTTTCTTGCTCCATTGGTGTAGGAAAAGAGGAGGGAACTTCTACTGCCCTTGAAATATCTTCATGGGGAGTTCTCGTCTGGATAGAGTTTTCAGGGATGAGGGGTCAAACCCTCATGAAAGACAATGAACCTCCGTGAAAAAAGAAGAGATCCTTTCCAGCTAACAAATTAAATTAGTGTAATCCTTGGATGAAATATGCAAGTGATTTTTAGCTCGCTTTTTATCGGAGATCGAAGGAGTATTGCAATGATTTTTCATTAAAAACCTGGGGTAGGCTCAATATTCTCGGCAGTCGGAGGTGGATCGGACTCAGAATCTGGGTTAGAACTTGCTTCACTAATCTCGGCAGCCACATCAACAAAGAAAAGTGGCTTCTTACCTTTTTTGTCAGTACCCAACGTGTACTACTACACAATTATGACTGTGAGTAGCTCGGCTGAGCTGGGAGTGGCTTGACCGAGCTGAGCTACTGACAGGTGAGTTGTAGTAGTCTTATTTTTTAACAGAGGTTCTGTCGAGTGGTTACTCGACCGAGTCATACTTGGCTTGGCCCAGCTGGTAAGTAGCTCGGCCGAGCCGAGCGATCTGGCTGGTTTTATTTCCGGTTTTTGAGTAATTGATATAAAAGAGAGGAAGTTGGTTTTAATCAGTTGTGTTGTTGGATTCATATTGTGATTGATTGTTTATCGTATATTGTTGGATTGCTGTTGAGATGATTGATTGATAGTAGATTGGTTCCGGCTGAGTGGGTCACTGCGAGAGGTGACTCACGCCCCATCGACGCCTCTTCGGGTGTCTCGACCGAGAGGGATGTGCACATTAATGACCTTGGGTTCGGTCGTAGAATGAGCGGGGATTTTGGTGGTACGGCTGCGGTTCCCACTGGGGTGTGGATTACCTGTTGCGGCATGAATCTGGCTGGACTACTAGTTAGTCAGTTTGAAGAGAGATCGAGAGTTGGGGAGTGATTGTTACTGTTTTACTATTGATTGTGCATTCTTTATAGTATCTTTGTACTTGTTGTCATATCCAGTTAACTGACCATGTTGTTGTTGTCTTTGACCTGTTGTGATCCATTTGGGGATGGTGAGCAATCTCTTGAGCAGGTCTAGTTGATGGTTGTTGTCTTGGTTGCTATGTGGTGGGAGCGTAAACATTTTTGGGAGTCGCTAGCTGGAGTATCACCATAGTTGTTTTGTATCATTGTAGTCACTATAAACTATACAATGTAACTATGTTCCTTTATTTATCAATTTGATCTACTTTACCTCGGGTAACCGAGATAGTAACGCTCTTGTATTATGCTGGAGTAGCCCTTGGTAAGGTGCTTCAGTGTATCGGGGTGTTACAATTTTGGAGTCGGTTCATTGCAATTCTCTAGTGGAACGGCAGTGGCATTGTGGATTTGGGGCGGAGTCATGCTTGGTTTTGGGTTAGGGATATTGCTTTCGCCCAAAAATAAGATCTACTCTAAGGGATTTTGGCCGAATTTTATTGGTGACCAAAAGGTCGGTGGTCGAATTTTAGTAAGAGATGACGCAATTTTGGTGTTAATTTGGCTGAGAGGGTGATGACCTATAATTTTGGTGGCTTGGTCGAAAGAGTTGTGCCATAATATTATTACTTGGTTTGCTGTAATTCTTGAGGTTGCGGAGGATGGAGTAAGGGTGGTGGGTGGTGGTAGCGGAAGAGGATTAACTCTTAAACGTTAATTATTATCAAGAACACAATACTCTAATACCATATTTACTAAAACCTTAAGGATATAATTGAGGTTCAATCAATAGTCATATGTCTTAACACCGAGCCGTTGAAATTAAGTAGTTGCTTGTGAATTAGAAGACGAGTTTTATAGATTCTAACTTCTAATTAATGAAGAAAAAACCGGAAATTTGGGTTTTGGAAAATCAATGCTTTCTTTTCACTAAATCATATTTAACTTTTGTTTTTTCTACTATTACGATTTTAAAACATAGAAGAATGGACCTCTTTTTGGATTGGGCCCTAGGCCATCGGCCCTCCAGACAACCTTCAGAACCGGCCCTGATGGTTAATCTCGCCAAAAACTAAATAAATAATCATCACGTAAACTAGGATTTTGCTTAATTATTTCTGACTCTTCGTCGTTCTCAATTATTTAGTCTTTTTGAATGGTGCATGTGAGGAGTTTGATGAAATTACTATGAGATGAGTTAAATAGGGTCGGTTCCGTATCGACAAATTTGTGGTTTTCTAAATCGTATACACGATACAATTTTGCTCAGCCCTAGAGATGACAATGAATCGACATTGTTGGGAGGTTTTCATTATATTCTCATTATTGCATTCTATACCATAGTTGTTGTTTGATTCTTCGAGGCCGAATCTATTTAACGGGGATTAAGCTGACGATTGTGTGTTCCTATGGTTATTAGACTTCTGTTGGAGTATATTGACGGTATTGGAGTGTACCGACGGAAACCAGGCCTAATTCTTAGCGCTATTAATCCGCGCATGTGTTGTCGTCACAATATCGACTTCTTTGTTGATCAAGTTGATTCTTGGACATTTTTGTGTGTGTTAAAAGCAAGCAAGTTCAGAAACGTATTGTGAAGTGTATTGTTATGTGCGTTAATTTCTCCAGGAGAGCATGTTAGAATTAATTCATTAGATGCGAAACAACAAGAGGACGTTCGTAAGGTTCTTGTGACTTAGCTTTGCAATGTTGAAATAGCACCTTTATCACCTCTAGCTCTTCTGCATATAAGCCGACCTCTCAGATAGTTTTGCTTGATACCCTTAATAACAATTTCAACTTTACGTCTATTCAATAAGACTGTTTAAGAATATACAATGAATAACGAGAGAAAATCAAAGTCGTTTTTCAAAGAACAAAGGAGTGATTAATATTTCAGTTGATTTACTTTCTTTGGAATCAAATAAACCTTGTTTTTGCGTGAGAGCCCACTTCGTCGACAATGATTGGAACTTGAATAATTTGGTTCTCAAGCATCATTCTCATAAATTTTACCATACCGATGTTGTTTTGGAGGCTTTGAAAGATTGTGATTTTGAGGGTAAGTTATTGTCATTAACGGATCACCCGTACCTAGCCAATTTGGTACATGCGTCTCTTATGAAATAGAGCATGAATCTCTTATTAAATGACAACCTATTTCAAGTCCAATATTTTTCTGATGTCATCTCTCAAATCGTCGACAAGGCTAGACCATGTCTAAAGCCAATACAAATCCACATCACCACTTTTATGCTCAAAGATTTTCTTCATTACAAAGATTCTGTACTATTTTCTCCGGAAAATGTATATGGACAAGAGGAGGAAGTTCCTTCCGAAAATGAGTGGGCAGAGACCAAGAAGATTTTCGAAATTACGGATCAAATCTACAAGATTTCCAACCGCTGTACAAAGTCAATAAACAAACTGTCAATTTATTTCTCCCGCGTTTCCTTGAATTTCACTCATATTTAGTAAAACAGCTCAAGTTTTCATATCAATTTGTGAAAAAGGTGACAGGAAAAATGCTTAAAACCTACGATATTTACTGAGAAAAAATGTACCTAATAATTTCAATTGGTGTATTTTTGGACTCACGTTACAACATGAGGTTCTTGGAGTTTTGTTCAAAAAAATTTCAATGATCTCAATGAGACGACAAGGTTGCTATTGTCCACAAGGTTATTCATAGATTTTATGATTCCTATCTAGTTAAAAACGATGGAAAAGAATACGTATATTGTCATAGTATATCGTCAAAGTATAATTATGTTATTTATATATGACCACAATTTATTGATCTTTTGCCACGGATTATTAATCTTTTGCAACGATTATTGCTACTTTTATTAATATGCCATGACTGTTGTTGTTGTTGTTGTTGTTGTTGTTGTTGTTGTTGTTGTCGTCGTCGTCGTCGTCGTCTTTTTGTATCCATGATAATCGTGGGTTCGTTTGAGGCTAAGTATGTAAACTCACTGATAAACGTAGTCTTATGTTCAATTTCATATAAATTAACTTATTCGACAGGTAAATATAAGTAATAACTTATATGTTCTAAACTCGGTTTCTCGAACTACTTATTTGAATATTGAAAATTGGGATGCAAAATTAACCATGTCAAGTGATGAATATTTGATACCTGCGGAGCTTATTTTTATTATAGAACAATATATTTTATATAGTATACAAAGACGTGGATGTATAGAGAAATAAAATATTACAACTTTCATACTACATTACTCCGTAAATAAATTTAAGAATATTACAATTTATATTTATATTAACTAACATAATGTATTTATGTAGCGTACTTTTAATTTGCATCTATTATCTTAAAAAGACAATAATCTCAATTCCGTAAAATTATTATTCATTAAGAACAATTAAATTAATTAAATTTTACTTTAAATATAGACTAATATTTAACTGTACAATATATATTTAATTTGTTTATAAGAAAGATTATCAAATCTTTATATTTGAAAAACATTTATATGCAATTCTCTATGCCCAATTTTTAAGGTGAATTATACTCTGACTCGTGTTTAATGTAATTAACTTCTTTAACCTTTTTTTTTTTTTTTATTAAAGTAATTGATGATGATGTTGGCTTTATAAAATGCTTTTGGAAAGGTGAATGGTGAGTTTTGTTGCTTTGGATAGTTTTTTTGTTATATTTATAGATATTTGACTGTACAATATATATTTAATTTGTTTATTAGAAAACATTATCAAATCTTTATATTTTGAAAAAAAAAATCTATATGCAATGCAGTATGCCCAATTTTTAAGGTTAGTTATACTCTCATTCATGTTTTAATGCACTAAATTTTTTGGACTTTTTTCTTTTTCCAAATAATTGATAATGATGTGGATTGATAAAATGCTTCTGAAAAGGGGAATGGTGAGTTTTGTTGATTTGGATTGTTTTTTTTATTATATTTAGAGCATCCACAACAACAAAAACTTTTTGTTGCTTTTTGTGGGTCCTCAACCTATCCACCTCAACTTATCATAAGATGAAAATTTTCACAAAAAGTTCACACAATAACAATTAGCTTTAAGTGTGTTTTTATCTCCACTCAACAACAATATTACATTAAAAAGAATAAAAAAAAATAAAAAAAATGCTCACAACACTCACAATTCTCATTGTCAAACTCATCATCTTTGGATGAGAGTGACAATAAGTCATTTTTGGATAAAATCTTTTTGTTGTTGTGTAGTAATATTTGCAAAAATATCATGTTTAGGCATAGAAGTATTTGTTGTTGTGGATGGTCTTATAGAAGATTATAGATTATTTAGCATCACCTTAAAGTCATTGGTTGTGTGCCTGAAGATACAAAGAGTTTAAATAAGTGCTCGTAATGGTTGATATAAAAGATATTTTTTCCATAAAACTAAACCATTCAGAACCGAACAGTCTGACGAACTGTTTAGTTTTATGGAAAAAATATCTTTTGAATTGGTTTAGTATTTGTCTTGCAAAAGAAATAAATTATTTCATGAATATTTTAATCTAAAGATTTTATTTGTAAATAATTTAATTGTCTAAGATATAGGATTTGTTATCTAACATCCATTCCTATATATTTGAGAGGCAGACAAATCTTTGAAGTCAACCGACTATTAAGAGCTTTATTGTGAGCAACTTTTGCAAACCATCACAAATCATTTTGACAAATCTTATTTCAAACGTGAGTGATAACTCCGTTATTTACGCTTTTTCTATGCCTAAGAACCTTTGCTTATAGCTCACTCGCGTGTATTTCCATGCCTTATTTGCTTATATTGCTCAAAACCCGTCCCTTGGGTATATGATTCGGTCTTGGTTGTTTTCGGATCACTTTTATAGGAAAAAGGAAGTTCTAGCTACCTTACATAACCCAAGGGAGGCCTATAGGCAAGGGACATGACCTTTAGCATGGCCAAAGACGGAATAAGAGGCCCAAATGAAGAAAAATGAAGTCTAGCGTGAATCTTAGGAGCATGGTGCGCATCTCATTCAGAGAAGAAGGAACCGTGCCTAACTCACAGCGCTTAACTCATCTCCACAGTGCGCACAAGCTCCAGGAAAGAAGGGATCGTGCCTTACTCACCGTGCCTTCCTCATCTCAACCGTGCTCAGCTCCAGATTTGCGCGCATCACCTGTTTGCTTAAACGACATCATTCCAAGTCTTTCGCTTGATTTGTAACCTAGTATTTAAGCACAAACTTAAGATATTTCATCTATCTAGACTCATATATTCATATCTTAGTGAGAGAAACAAAATTAATCTTTGTAATTTGTGACAATCCTTAATCTTTCAATAATTATACAATATTAGTGATAGAATTTGGGTTGTAAGACAAGATTTGGGTATTCATCTACTCTTATTTTCAATCCAAGTTCCTTCTTTTGCATCTAAGTTGGTATAATTTCTCTCTTTGTTTATTTACATACTTTGTTTATCTTGATAGAAATTGATGAGATTTGTTGTTTGTTGTTTAATTATTGAGTTTCTCTCTCTTGTTCATCTTATTTTGATTCAAGTTTGAATCTTTTCTTAGTAATCCATCTTCATGTTAGTTTTATTTACCTATTCACATCTTTCCCATAATTAATTACATGATTAGTTGTTGTAATTGTAACACTATGGATTTACGAGCATAGGTAGCTCGGTCGATCTAGAAGTAGCTCGACCGAGCAGCTTGACACTTAGGCGATTTTACGAGTTGTCTAGTTTTAAAAGTTCCTGGAACATAGTTAGTCGGCCGAGTCACTTTGACTCGACCGAGCTCAGAGTAGCTCGGTCGAGCCAGGTGTAGCTCGACCGAGCCGACGGTCTGACGACTTAGAATTTCCGATTTTATTCAATAAGTATAAAAGGGAGAGATCTTATTTTAAATCACTTTATTCTAATTCTATGTTTGTTGTTTGTTGTTTAATTATTGAGTTTCTCTCTCTTGTTCATCTTATTTTGATTCAAGTTTGAATCTTTTCTTAGTAATCCATCTTCATGTTAGTTTTATTTACCTATTCACATCTTTCCCATAATTAATTGCATGATTAGTTGTTATAATAGAATTTATACCATGTTTAATGTTAAAGTTACAACCTTTGTTGATTGTTTTGTCTTAATCACCATGGATAGTGAGTAATCTTCTTTCTAGGGTGCGATTAGACCCCGACATGACTAATTTACCTAATTAGTTTCACTTTAATTAGTTGTTGAGGGGGAATTTGTTGGGTCTAAGCTTGAGATTTATATTGTTTATGTTCTAATTGGGATAATAGTCGATTTTGACCCTTGTCCATCAACGGGAGTTGGTTAGGTTGAGATTAGACTACCCTCTTAGTTTCCTTGTCAATTTGGGTTGAACCCGGGAGGGAGAACTCGAATTGGGTGCTCTTGCTTAGCGGTTTGAAATTCACCTTTGGGAAAAGGGTTGGGATAACCGTGGAATATCGCGTGCTTAAACCTTAACCATTTGTGAGTCATGAGCCCGGGAGGGAGTTGGCTAGCTTGGTATTACTAGTGTCCTATTATGAGCCCGGGAGGGAGTTAATAGGCGACCTAGAGACGTTTCCACCTAATGGTCTACCCCTTGACAACTAGTTGACGAGATTAGATGGTGAATTATGATTGTTGGTAGTCGAATCGTGCCCTAGACCTTCTCTTTATTGCTTAACTCACTATTTCAATTACTTGTTTATTTAGCTTAGTAGTCTTAGTTAGCTTAGTTTAGTTTCATAGCTTAATATCAATCTTATTCATGATTCGCGTGGCTAACTTATAATCTAAGACGAAACTAGTACTCAAACTTGATCTCCTTGTGGTTCGACCTCGACTACCCTTCTACTAGTTGAGTTATAAATTTGTTTGATCGGGTGTGACGACTTTTACC
>JAGPOY010006846.1:9587-19650 GCA_018983105.1 Silene uniflora | reverse complement strand
TATGTATAAAGTTCACGAGAATCCCTGCCAAAAGATGCAATATGTTATGTGCCCTTTAAATTAATTTACTGTTTACCCTTTCATCTTCTTCTTGTGAAACAATTACTGTTTTTGTTTTATGATAATGATTATACTTGAAAGTAAAACAATAATGTGTGATATACTGATACTGTACTATACTTTGGTCAGGTTTTTTGGTTACTTTGCTTGTTTCTTTAGCATTGCTGGTTAGTCTGGTTTGCTTCAGTTTTTTCATGTCATTTCAAATCCATTTTTAGGATTATTTATTTAAGGTGGTGTTCAATGTGATTGACAATGCATATTATGGCAATTTTTTCAAAGAAGTTAATTTAGGTGAGCGGTAGTCAGGCTTAAGTGGTCGTCTTAAACTTAAAACAGTTTCAAACAAGATTTTATTTTTAGGTAACAATGCTAAAAGAGTGTCAATCAGGAGGCAATTTCGAAAGGTATCTGGATATCTCCAGTAACTGAAGGGTCCGGTAACTCTTTTAACTCAAGAGGAGAGGGTAAGGTGGTAATTACACCCTCCATTTGTCCCCTTCCTCCTCCTTTGTTAAAGGAGTATTGGACCCTCCGGTTACCCGAGATGATCTAGACTCATCTTGAAATTGCCTATGTTATGCACTTATGCCGAGTGCACTAGCTAACAAAATCGAAGATTTAACACAATAAAGCACAAATATGATTAAATTAGCTAAGAAAACATTCAAAGTCTCACATACATAAAAATCAATCATGAAACTCCAACCATTAGTTTAAGCTCCTAAAGCCTGTACTTAAACTGTAAATGCTATCACTAGATCTCTCAAACAAATTAATATTCAAATTATGTCGATTTCAAATCTCGGGTCAAGTTTATCATATCGCTTCAATTTTCTCAATAACCAAATGGCAAATACAATTCCTAGCCATAGCCAATAGTTCTCAATCTTGGAATATATGATATCATTGCCGTGAGCTGACATAAAATTTGTACGAACAGCATGTATGCTAAGTAACCATCACCCTATTTCCTTAGTCCGTGAGGTTGTGATGAACTCATTGATTCCCTCTACTGCAAAGTGCAAAGCATGCATGTAGTCATGTACAGTTGTAGGCATGTACAATTGTACATAGACTGTAGACCGCATTGTATGATACTTGACCTGTTTTAAGCTTAAGACGGGTAATGCCATCTTAAATGAGAATTTGTAATCTTCATGAACGTTATTGAAAGGTGGCCAGGCCACGGCCGCTTCATGCTAGTAGTGTGCAACTACAATTCGATCTCTCCATTTCTTCGAAAGTATGGACTTCTATTTCTTGTCGATCGTGACCAAATTTTATTATAGAACGATTGTATGATTTTGTATTGTTATGAAAAAATAAAGCTTTCGTAATATATAAGATGAAATGACATCATTTGCTTGGAAATTGGAATATGCAAGTTATTCTTTATCTCCTTTTTCTTCCATTTTCTAGCATCTTATCATCATCAATGTTGAAAGGTAACACGGGTGCTTGTAGTTTGCAAGTGCAATTCTCTCCATTTCCACGAAAGTATGGATGTCTATTTCTTATCAATGACTCCGATTTATTGTATACTATAAGGAATATGCTTTGAAGATGAACAATTCAACATGTATGTTTTGATTCCTTGTTATTGAAATTGTTATTGACTTATTGTTGTCGGTAATACGAGTAATTAATAATACATAAATAATAACAATAAGGAAGATACGAAATACAGAGTATAGACTAAAATACTTGTTTAATTTGTTGATCATTTCCCTTGAGTAATTTTATTTTAAATTTTTCTCATGAGACAGAGATCAACCTCAACCGCCATTCAATACTTACAGGAAATATAAACTTAAAACAATTAGCAATAAAAATTGTTTTGCTTATGTACATAAGACATTCTTATACAAAGATTTGTTAAGTAATTATGGAATTGAATCCCCACGTAATCAAGGTTTATTGCATGTGAGAGAGTGGCGCCGAGCAGGGGCGGACCCAGAACTAATTTTTTGGTGTAGCAGAAATTATTATGTTTGAAAACGGTTAATATATCCCAATTTATGTATGCATTATATTTACGATCCTATACAGTTTTGGTTCCTTGCGATTTCTTTCACGTAAAAACTTTGCTATTATTCATTTTATTTATAAATTTATGATGTTAAATTTCTATTAGGACATCATAAATTTATAAATAAAACGAATAATATTAAACTCTAGACACAACACTATTAATTTTATGAAGGAAAAAAAAGGAAACAAACAATAACTATTAGAAATTCAGTCATAAATAATAAAAAATGACAGTATTTACATTGGGAAAAAAAAGGCGCCATTAATAATAATATGCTATTGAATTTTGAGATTCAAATTAAATGAGAATATAGTGGGAAAGGAAAGGATTATGGGAAATATAGTCATTTATTACATAATTAATAGGTATTTTTGGTGTAGCAAAATAATTTTTTCTCATTAATTTCTTGGGCTTTGGTGTAGCAATTGCTACACCATTCTTCTATGTGGGTCCGCCCCTGCCGCCGAGAATGGGTATCACCCGATTGCGCTAACTCATTTTCAATCAATGTACATACAAATATGATGTGCTTGGAATTAATATTGTCCTTTCGTACAAGTCCAACTTCAGTATTATTATTACTATGATGTACATTGCATTAATACACCTCAATTTGCAGATCCTCAATTTGCAGGTATGATTGATTAACCATTTCTGACAAAATAAATTAAATTCTCAAAAAGTTGTATTTCACGAATTATTGTTTAAAACGACACGATTTCTCTTAAGCTTAAGACTGTTAAATAAACTCATATGAAATGAATAAGACAACAGGAAAATACATTAGCCCATTAATGTAAGTTGATATGGCCCATTACGAGACACACATGGCCCATTAACGTATACTAGAAGCTCTAGAACATATTTTGTGGGTCTGGGCTAGGTAGCCTTTTTTAATCTTGTACCCACAAAAATAGCCTTCGTAGACATTAGACACGCCAATTCTAGTGGTATGTCTCTTCCGATAAACCCGTCGTTCGTGTTGTCGTGTTACCCTCCTTAACCAGTTTTTCACTACCGTCTGTAAGTTTACAATTTCATACTCACTCGAAACACGCCATTAGCAGTGGCGTGTTTATCTCGTGCTCCAGGTTTTGTAAACCCGAGTCTATGTAAACACCATTTTTACAAATACTTTCAAAATCAATACAAAGGACAAATACTTTATTTTCGAGCATTATTTTAAAAATGGATTCATAATTGAAGTTGAACTATTGGAAGGTAAATTTTTAACAAATGGACTCGTTGTGACTTGGGCCATTTGGTTTTGAGTTTGGTTCGGGAGTTAAATTAAAGTTAAATAAGGTTGGGCTCACCTCACATACTACTCCCCCACCTCACACAACCTTGCATCTAGAAGTGATAAGTCGGGTCTAGTTTGGATCGGGTTATGTCGGGACACATTTGGTTCGAATGATATTGGGAAGGGTCATGCGGGTCAAATGATTTACCGGATCGGGTGGGTCTTTATCGCGTCTAGTTACTTTATCACATTAGTGTAATTTTTTACCATTAAGTTTAGTTTTCGTCAATTATTTGGTTTAGTTACTTCATTATCAAGTCAAACGTATCAAATTAAACATTAAATCGCTTCCATTTTTATCCTTAATAAGCTTAATAATTGTCGGCTCATCAATTTAATTGATTAATATCAGGTCGAATTCATAGGATTTGGGTCACCGATCATCACATTGTGTCGGTTCAAACCGGAGAAAAACGTTCCAAAAATTTCAAAAAAAATGTTGGACCGGAGACCAAACCGGATTTTTCAATCCCTTACACACAACAACACAAGCTTAGAAAGTAAATAGTCAATACATCATACCCAAAAACCGAACTCAAAATCAGAGAACAAGGAACTGAAACTTGTTTCACCAAGTTCACCACCGGCCCAATCACGCCAGCAGGTCACCAGTCACCGCCTCCGGCGTCGTTCACCGCTCCTTGAATTACTAATTTCACAGGTAATTCTCTTATTATTCATCAATTATCATCTTCGTCTCTAGGCTTGTGTTGAGCACTTGGAATTCTGAGTACTTCGTATTATTCTTGTTTGATGAATTAGTGTTAATAATTCGTGTCATTATGCATTACTCCCTCCATTATGGTCATTTGTTTGCCTATTCTATTTCTCGTGTCTAAGTCAATTGTTTGCCCTTCTATTTCAGTAATGACTTTCATGGTCAATTTTTTTTTGTTAGCGACTTTTTTTATACATTTTGATTTAAGCCCGCTAGCTGTACTCTAAATTTATGGATCCGCTCCTGCCTCTCATTCACTAGAGAAGCACACCTTGATGAATATATGCGAGTAGTATTATACTGCTGGGCAGTCTGTTAGCGTTATTCTAGATTTTAAGAGCAAGCAAACAACAAATCCCAAATAGGAGGAAATGTGAAGGACAATTAACACATTAATACACAAAACACACAAATGCAATTCTTTCTTGTAAGCACAAGAAATTTTAGTACATGGAGAATAATTAAAGCCTTTGAAGTTCGAATCTTACGGAGAACTATTCGGCTATGAGGGCACCCATACTGAGCTACATGAATACGAACTTAGGGAGTAATTCACACCGCCGCCATATCATATTATCAAATTTACACATTTTCGCGAAATCAAACCAATCCTTAATATTTCCCTTGTTGCCATTTTTTTCGATGTATTTGAAATAGGGATAGAACATTCAATAACCAAACATCACACATTATACCTTTCACGTCACCAAAAGGTATCACCAATAAAATCATCTCGGAGCCACTCTACCGAAATTCCAAACACAAAAGAGCAGACGATGAACGATTTCATTCTGCCATCGCCATTATTCATCTTTTCTTCAGTGTTAATTTCCCGTATCAAGGGGGAAACAAATTGACGAGTACGCCAACTCATCAATCGCATCAACTCCAAATAAAGCTACTCCAACCAGCAGAAAAACCTACAAGGTTCACGTTTTATATAAGGCTGCATTCAGTGAAGGATCCAAACAAATTACGAACGGAAAAGAAATAATATTTATTCACTCGTGCAATTCTAGGCAATTCATTTGGATCATCCGAAAACATTATGTGTGCATCTTCATTTTCACATAGGGTAAGTCAAATATGACTTGCCTACCTAGTTATTATGACACGATGATATTAACCGGGAGAAGAAAAAAATACCTAAGAAAAATCTTTCGGTCATTGCATTTTTCCGACTTGAAATTTGTGATTTTAATTTAACCTTATTTGACGAGCTTTCCTTTGCGTTAATTTTATAAGTTAAAACAACAACCATTCTAACAATAATGGAAAATTTAATGCAAAATTTTTTCTCAAGTCTTGTGAATCTTCCATTTAATAATCCCAAGTTCTTATATGCCCCAAAATAAGAGGCAAATTCTCATGTAAAACGGTTTTACACTTTTACATAACTCTTAATGTAAAACCAAGAGATAATTTACCTTATTAACCCTCTTAAAATAACTTCTACCAATCACGTTTCTCCTTAATAGGGGTATTAAAGTCTCTTAGAAATGGTTTTGCATTGTTTATTGTAAAACCGTTTTATATTTAACTTAACACTAAGTATAAATTCACAAGAAAATGCAGCTACACAATTACAAACCCATTTCAACACACAATCCAGCAATCTCTAACCATCCTTAAAAATAAAATAAAATAAAATAAAATAAAATAAGATAAAATAAAATAGAGAGGAATGAAATTTTGACTTACGATTCACTCGAAGTTTTGATTTCTCTTAAAATCTACTCCGTATCTTAATAACGGGGATATGCGAGATCTTGCTCCAATCAGAGCCGACATCTTTGACACAACTTTCAGCAAGGATTGGACACTCCCAAATGTTGAGTTCCCTTAATCGTGTCATCTGTAAGAAAACCTCCTTTGAAGGTATATCTTTCAATTTCTTGCATCTTATCAACCATAATTTCTCGAGAGATGAAAGACGACCCACCCATTCGGGAAGTTCTTCCAAGTCATCAAAGTACCATATGTACAAACCTTTAATCTGAATGAGAAGTTGAAGCTGTTCAGGTAGAGACTTGATATTTGGGTTCCCATGCAAATATAAGTTACGGAGGGATTGATTTTGTTGAATGTGAGACACATCAGAGAAGTATAATTCTTGTTCCTCCTCGTCATTGAACCTGCCGGTGTACAATGTCGTTAGCTTAGGAAGATGTTCAACCGCCTTCAACATGGAAATCATCAACTTTATGGGATTTCCACCTTTATTTAGCTTTTGTAGACCCTTCAACTTGCTGAAATCTGGCGTTGGACCCTCTATAGATGGACAGTCATCTATCCTGAGCGTCGCCAAAGACGCGCATTTTTCCAAACTGGTAGGGATATTACTTAGTGCTTCACATCTACGAATAGAGAGCTCGCTCAGAGAAGTGAGTCCCTGGAAAAGATCATTTGGAAGAGAAGTAAGAGCAGGACAATCACTCACTTCTACTGTCTTGAGAGATGCAACGAACTGCAGCTCGCTGGGTAAAGACACGAGCTTCTTACAGTTATATATCTTCAGTATCTCAAGCTTCATGTTCACATTTGGTGACGCTATTGAAAAGGATCGGATGCCAAGATTTCCAAGTTCTACTTTCTCGAGGGATTGGAAGTTCAGTGCAGGCAATGTTATTTCCTCTATAAATGGACAGTCCTTTATCGTGAGCGTTGCCAAAGACGCGCATTTTTCCAAGCTGGTAGGGATATTACTTAGTGCTTCACAACTACAAATAGAGAGCACGCTCAGAGAAGCGAGTCCCTGGAAAAGATCATTCGGAAGACAAGTAAGGGCAGGGCATTTAGATATCTTCAGTATCTTGAGAGATGCAGCGAACTGCAGCTCACTAGGTAAGGACACAAGCTTCTCACAGTTATATATCTCCAGTATCTCAAGCTTCAAGTTCTCTTTAGGTGGTGACAACATAGACGAGGGCTTGTGTTTCGTAATGTTCAATGATTGGATGCCAACATTTATAAGTCGTAGTGTTTTAAGGGATTCGAAATAACCCAAGGCGGGAATGGTTTCTAGCTCAGGACAACTTGTAAGTTCAATAACATCAAGTAGAGGAAATACACTTGTTTCTTCTCCTGTGGATGGCAAGACCCATGTCTTCAGTGATTCGAAGTCGGATATCTGAAGCTTTGTCAGAGAAGGAAATGAATCACTATTAACCTGGTTATTGCTCTGGTTTAGACAGAAATTGTTTCCTATGCTTTCCACTTTGAGTCCACTCAAAAACAAATATTTCAGACAGGGTAGATGTCCTAGCGTAGGGAGCATCTGGCATCTACTGCAATTCCGTAGCTTCAAAGATGTGAGATTTTTAAGCAGCACGGGGGAACTTCCACCCTCGGACATCCAGGAAGGAAACCTCAAACCACAGAAGTTGTATAATTCCAGAGATATTAAGTTTGGGTGAGGTTGAAGGCCATCCAGAACATCTTCATCATAGCTCCCAGCGCTAGTTTCATCTCTTTCCTCCGCCCAAGTTAGGGTTATATTTGAAACCTTAGCTTTTCCAGCAAGGTTAGCTTGCCTTGCATTCTCCTTCGTTTTCACATGTTCAAGACCAGATATATGAATCTCTCCCATAAGATTTTGCAGATCCCCCAACTCATCTATAGACCATCCATCACCATCATCACCCAAAGCAAGACGAGGTAAGGTGTGGAGGTTAGTTAATTCTAGTAATCCCCTTGATGCGAGCATAGAAGTAGTTGTTGGGACGTGAATTAAGTTAGTCAACCTATACAATACTTTTGGTAGGACCTCCATAAAGTCACTACCAAGAAGTCTGAGTGTTTGTAGCAGGTATAGTTTACCGATTGAGTCTGGCAATGTTTCGATTGGATTATCTGACAAACTCAGAAATCTGAGATGTTTAAGCAAACCAATGGAAGAAGGCAGCTCTCTTATGCCGCACTGATCGACTGATAGAGTACGCAGGTACTTTGCATGGGCCAACACATTGTGTGGCAGTCCATTAGAAATTGTCCTCAGCTTCCTTAGTGTCTTTGTTATAGGAAGGTTGGATAGAGCTTCAACAAATCTTTTGGTTTCCCAATTTCCCTTTGTACCAATAACTAAATGGCGACAACTGTCAACTTTCTGATTGTCTTTTGGTTTCCACAACAACAAATCTTTCCCAGAAACATCCACGGCAAGATCGTAAACTAAATCGTGCATCATATATCCCCGTGCTCCCCAAATTACTACTTCATCTAGCAATGAATAATTCAGCAAAACCATTAGATACTTGTCGCCAATTTCCTCCGTTGTCAAGTTGTTTATTTCAGATCCATGAAGAAAACCCTGAGCCAACCAGATAGACACCAACTGATCTTTCTTCATCAAGTTGCCTTTACGACAAAAAGCAGGACAGTAAGCAAAGCATTGCTTTAGAGCAGGGGATGGTAAATGGTCGAAGGTCAGCCTTAGTGATGGGAGGATCTGGTTTTCATCATTTTGTGGCAAATCCCAATTTCCTATTGATTCCCATTCATGCGGAAGCTGCCTCGATTGAAGTATACCTCCGATTGCTTTTATGGCTAAAGGGACACCTTTACACTTCTCAACAATCCTTTTCCCAATTTCCTCCAAAATTGAAAAATTTGGAGACGTCCCACCCAATGACACTCTCTGCTTTAAAAGAGCCCAACCTTCCTCTTCTGATAGGTTTCTTAACGAGTGTGTGTCTTCAGCTCCGGATCTCGTTGTGACGTCCTTGAGTCGAGTGGTAATTAAAATCAGACATCCTGGAAGTCCCCCGATCCTCTGCAATGCATTTTTCAGGTTACTCCACAACTCTTGATCGTCGCACCACACATCATCAAGGACAAGCAAATACTTTTTATTCTTCAAATTTTCTTGAAGTTTATTTATGATTGCATCTATATTGGACAAATTTCCTTTACTTGATGTAACATATTCAAGCATCTCATTCAGGATTCTCAGGATGCTGAAATTATCACCCACACTTATCCAAAGCTTTTTCTCAAAATGAGCTCCAATCTCCTCGCTGTCATATAGACATCTTGCAAAGGTTGTCTTGCCAAGACCTATTACCGCGTATAGGATCAAACCAAATAGTCAGTCAAACAAAGTACCAAAATTTATACTCTTAAAAATTATCTTCAATTTTTCGCTTTATGGAGACATTTTTATGTTGATACTTTTTGTATTTGATACGTTTTGTCGCTTACATAGTGATATGACGGATATATACGTTTTAAGATTAAAACGGGTCAAGTAATATCCCGCTTGTATGTTGTTGTTTGGATTAGACAGATATTTTGTTAATCCACACGCATTTAAACTTCGTCTCATTTAGCATATTTGACCCGCCTTAAGCCTATGATGAATACTTCCGTCTTAAATAATTTTTTTTGGTTGCATATTTGTACTTTGATCGTTTTTGTCGATTACACAGTGAGATATATAACTCTCAAACATTACCTCTCAAACAGAGTATTACAATTTACAAATGTGATCATGTGAGGTTGATTACACAGTGAAATAAAGAGAGACAGAGGGACTGAGATGTAATCTGAGTTTACAATCAGATGGAACGCCTCTTATATAGGATGGAGGTCTTAACCGACTTAACTAACTAGGCATAATAACCTAACAAACTCTTTTTCTTATTAAATTAGTCTCGATGAATATTATTTATATTCCAACACTTAACTGCTTATTTATAAATAGTGATTAGCAAACTTACTTGGATGCGAAAGAATAACAATAGAGTAAACCAAAAAAATTAAGTGATCTTAACTAAAGAGTTGGAAGAAGAAAAAAAAGTTGTTTCTAACTATTAAGCGCGCTTAAGGCTCGCCGATCTGATTGGCACATGGTATTAAATCTCGGCTTTAGATATCTCAGCATTATGTCAACCCAATATAACCTCAAAATGCAGTAATGGTAGCTTTTGATAACTTGACCATGTTGTCA
>JAGPOY010006845.1:0-10063 GCA_018983105.1 Silene uniflora | reverse complement strand
GTAGATTGGATTTAGTATATTTAAATAAAACAAAATGATTGCTAAGGAAGGGAAAGTTAGAAACTATACAAGATTTGATGGACATGGATAACTTCTTATTAATTAGTCGGCCAATTAATCATAAAAATAAATCTTTTACCTATAATGAAATGGAAAAATTAAAGACTATATTATTACTATTAATTAATTAAAAATAATAATTTTGGAACATTTGTTAATGTTAATTGCATATATTTAGGCTATTACATAGATGAGTTCATAGCATACAAAAAAAAAAGTAAATATATAAGATAAAACAAAATAAGAAATTCTACAAGAAATAATAGTGGCTTCAAACTAATTGATAGTATCCCAAAAAAAAAAATGATGTAAAAAGCATTCTAAAAATAATGCTACAAAAAAAATTATTTTCATAAGAGTGTTACTCCAAATTTACTAGACTAATGATTTCGCCATGGAAAGTAAATATTTACAAAGATGAAACGTTGAATTCTGGCTCTGTCACTAAACATAATTAGAGCGAAACTCAAAGATATAGAAAACATACAAAAGAAGTTGGCTCCAAGACCCATGAAATGGAAGGGCTTGTTGAAGATCATCATCTAATAACCAAGATGAGGAAGTGGTAGACATATTCATACTATGTTGATTTGCTTGCATAAGGTTATTATTATTAAAACTATGATTATTATGACTTATAATAACATCATTATTATTACTATTATTACTACTATAAGGAGGTGGGGGCAAGAAGTTGGTAATAACACTTGAAGAAGAGGAAGAAGGTGATGATGATGATGATATAAAGGGTGGCTTAATTAAATTGTTTATATTCCATAAACTTGGATTAACGGATGCAATCATTTGTTGAACCGGAGAATTATTTTGTAAGACTCCTTTATTCATCTTCTCTCTTGTTTTTAAGGTAGGTTTTTTGGTTTAAAGGCCAAAGGAAGGCTTTTGTAGGAGCTTTTTAAGTAAGGGGGATTGCTTTGGTTTTACTTATGTAGCCTAAGGTCTAGATATAGAAGCAAAAGCCAATAAGGGCATGTGGAAGTTTTGAATAAGGGCTTGTTGTGCGGAGGCGTTGATACATGTGTTACGTATTTGTTGTACCTGTGTCTATAATAGAATATTGTCCACTTTGGGATAAACCTTCACGAATTTACTTTTGGACTCATTTCCAAAAGGTCTTGTATTATTATATGGTGTGGACAGTTATAAAGACGACATTTCATCTTTACACTATCGATGTCTGATCTGACATGTTTTGCACCCTAATAGGTTTCAATGTCTTTTTACATTTTTTTTATTGTATTTTTTTTAATTTTATTGTACTCCGTATTAGATATCATGATAATAATACATAGATCACGGTTTTGAATTTTCCTTCCCCTTATATGGATTGGCTTCTGTCTCATTTGACACCATAAAAACAACGGAGAAAGAGAGGAAAATAATACACTTTATAAAACAATAAGTAGCTACTATTCGATCTTTATAAAGTACACTTTCTCTTCGTGTTGGCGCGACCTAGGCCAATGATGAAATTTAACCATTATAGTCACACACTAGGTGAAATAGGGTAAGTGCGTGGTTGAAAAATTGGTACCCGGCCTAGATTTAATTAATACTTATGATGTGAGCTTGAATTTGAAATCTCAATATCATAATTTAAAGTGACAATAATTTTAACTAACTCTTGTTTATCTTCTAAGTTAACTAGATTATGATTTGCTTTATTTCTTTCTCCTTTTTGGCATTGGCTTTACCACAAAGTAGATTAGAAAGAAAGTGGTAGGAAGAGAGTTCCTCGTCAAATAGTATACCAAAAAAAAAAGACAGAAATTAATGGAGTACAAGTGTACAACATTAGAAAACCAAAAAATGGAAGAAGCTTTGGATACTAGAATATAGTTAGAGACATTAGCTAATTACCTTTAATCAAGTAGATTGATTATCATCTAATCATCTTTTTAATGGATAAACATGTTTCATTATGTGTCCAATCAAACTAGACGTCTCTTTTTCTTGTAGAACCCTCGATTATAGGAACTCTTATTAAATTAATCAAGCTCGAGTTTTGAAGCTTTCCGTTTCGTGAAATATTGAAGGTTGTCAGGGTTTGAAACGCTGGCTCTGATACCATGATAGATAAACCCTTTCGACTAAAACCTCAAGTTGATAGTTGAGGTCCAATTATTATATTTATATCATATTACAATCATTTGTTTGTCTTATAAATTTTATTTTTTTTTATAAAAAATAAAAGGAAGGCAAACAACTGATTGAAACAAATGCAGTAGTAATTAAATTTTTGAACAATTCGATTATTATGTGAATCATAATACTACCATCATTCTTATCCCTATAATTCATATTTATAGTTTTGGTAGTAAAAAACTGTATATATACTTTGAACAATACTTTAACATAATATACATATAAGCTACATTTTAAAATGTTAATTATAAGAATATTTATATTTGTATTAACAAGGAATATTTAGTTAGAAGCTATAACACTATTGTTTTAGATTGAAATTGCCTAAATTAAAAACAAAAATATACTTGTATAAAATGGAACTAAATTAAATTGGAATGAAGTTAAAAAGAATTCTTATTTAAAACTGTTTTACACAATTGTTTTTCTATAACTATTACCTCCACTGAACTAACTTCTATCAACAACAAAATGTTTCGGTGATCTGAGAAAGACATCAACGTATTTTGTAAACGGATTTACAATTTGTATTGTAAAAGACTTTTATAAGAGAGTAATTAAGTTAAGACCCTGTTCTTTCTAGCTTAATTTTAGCTCATTTCAGTTCAGATCAATTCTATTCAATTTAGTTCAGTTCACCTTCATTCAGGTTAGCTCAATTCAACTCATCCCTTCACAAAATGACTCTTACTTCAGCTTCATTCAGTTCAGTTAAGCTCAACTCCATTTAGTTAAGTACAATTCAATTCAGCTTTTTTCATCCGAAAAGAACCGTGCCGAAATAAACCACAAAGTAAATCAATAATACAACTAGAGTGCACACACAAAGCATAGAAAAAGTTTGGAACTTTTGTATATACCATATAGTATATCACGACTTAAATGTGAAAAAATTCATGGCTATAGTACTACTATAAATGAGTAGATTCGATTTATGCAAAAAAGGAAGACAAGTATGAACATATGAAGGTGACTCGAGAGAAAGAGTGGCTTAAAAGAGAAAGACTATAATACCACTTTCCAAGATAGTCAAATACTTTGGTCATACGTATAATACTATCTTTATTTTAGCCCTTTATACGACAAGAGAATGATGATACAATTTTCGAGAAAAATGTTGTCTTTTTTCTTGTTTCACAAATACGAGTATTTAGATAGGACACTCGAAGTCTCTCTTCTGCATGAATTATAGTAAGACGGTCTTATCCTAGAACGGTTATTTTTATATAAAAAAAATTATTTAATTATTGCTAATAAAGAGTTATTTTTTTACGTACTGAGACTGTCTCACAATATGTGAGCGATCTTATGCAATAACTAATGCTCGTCTAATGTAAAATAGAATTAGAAATATTAGTATAAATGCCAACAGATTAATGAGAATGAGAATAAAGGATAACTTGAGAATTCATATTTAGGATGTTTAGGTTTTTTCCTAGATAGGCTACATTGCGAAATGTAAATGCCAATGTGGCTATATCGTACATTCTTATTTATGACTATCTTATTTTAATACGTTTTTTACAATCGATTAAATGAAAATAAAAGAAGGTTGTGAAATATTATATGTTAAAACGGTGATGTTAAGTAAACCTACTGATGTATGTTAAAGTAGACAGGCTAATTCAATAAACAAGTACGGAGTAGAAAATTATTCTCCTCGTATTTAGCTTATGGTTGATTCTACCAACACGACATATATTCCTTTGGAAAGAATATGGTATAATCAACATTAGTTATTTAGCAAACAAACAAAATTGCCTTAAATCTCGAGCATCTCACATCTCACACCTCAATTAAAATATTAAATAAATCTACTAATATTCTCGAATACTTGATTAATTAACCCAACAAAAAGGAGATTATATTTTGGAGAATAATAATTAAAAAAAGTGCCTCTTTTATCGGTCTTCAGAATAAAACGGGTTAAATAATACCCCGCTTGTATAAATGAGACAAACATTTTACTAATCTCAAGTCTCAACACATTTTATTCTTATCTTATGTGTGAATAAATGTATGATACTTGACTCACATTAAGTTTTATACCTGTCTTTAATTTGAGAATTTGTGTAATTTTTTGGTGACCCAAGGGAACATCCGAACACCCTGCAAGTCCGGGGACCAGGTAAGTCATCAAGGTTGCCCTTGATGGCAGGTAATACCGCAGCACTCCCGTGTAGGGAGTCGAACCCGGAACCTCTCAATTCTTTGCCATATTGCAAGGCTTTGAGGCACTCCACTACACTCAAGCCACTTTGGTATTTGTGTAATTATTATAATAATAATAAATTAATGAGTATGGTCCGTAGTGCCAAAATCTTTGTCGGGGGCGCCATGTCTTTTCTTAACAAACTTTAATAAATTTCTTCCCACACTCACACTCTCTCTTTTGGCACTTTCTAAAAGACAAACCCTATTCTCTTGTCTTCTTTTCAACCCTTTTATTCTTTCACCATTTTTTTTTAATTTTGTGAATTATTATCAATATATATGTAATATGTCCCGAACATTTTCTTAACTCATGAGTTAGAGTTAAGAGTATAAACGATAAAGGGGGTCGAGTTCTTAATGAGTAACTTCGTATGTGTATTTAATACTCAATCAACAAGACAAGGAGAGCTGAATGATAATTTTACACGGAAAATTAAATATAAAAATAATATATGAAAATCTAACAGAGCTTGATAATAATTTTACGCAGAAAAATGAAAATTTAGGAAGGGGCGAACCCCTCCCAACATAACGATCCCCACTGTATACAACAACAACAACAACAACAACAACAACAATATCAGAGCCTTAATCCCAAAACGATCCCCACTGTATATGAAAATAATTTCTAAATACATGTGTTCCAAATGGGTTTAGATTTAGGAAGTTGTGGATTTATTTATTTTTTTTTTTTTTTAAAATATTATGCTTTCAAGTCTTTGAAAATTGAAACTATATCATTTTGATCTTATGGGTAAAATCGTCACTTCAAGTACAATAATGCGTAACTTGCCAGTACAATAGTGCCTCCTATATTTTAACATCGATCATAAGAATATTATCTGTATGGTACTCCGTATTATATTACGCTCCGGCCAATTCGATCAAAAATGAGATTTCGACCTTATTAGCCGATATTGGCGTCAACAAGCATATATAGCAATCGATCAATATCACGGACCTGCCGACGGCCGTCCTATACACATTTAATTAAGAAAGTGACTGAAAATGCAAACATTCTCTGATTCTATCCTTGTCGTTTCCTTATAAACCCATTAAATGAAGTGTACGTATTGTTCTTCATACCATCATGCATGCCTTCAAATGTCCCTAACAACTTAGGGAATGTATGTTTGAATTGTCAATGAGACCGAGTTGACGTAGTCCTCTCGGACCCGTTTACCCATACGCCTAAAATAATATAGCGTGATTAGTATAACGCCACATTTGAATATACTCGTTCATTAAATACCACCTTATATTAGTGATGAAATAAATGAAATTCTCGGCTATCGAAGTATGGAACAAATGAACAATAAAATGTACTAGCTACGGAGTATTCAATATGCGAGAGAAAAATTTATGAAATTAGTACAATTTAAGCTTATGATTAAGTTATTATACCAAATTCTCATAAATTTATGAATTAGTACAATTTAAGTTTATGATTAAATATTCAATATCTAATTCATAAGTTTATGCGCGAGATAATAATATAAGCTGTAAGAACATATAAACTGACAAAAATTTCTAAAAAACAACTTACTCCCTCCGTCCCGGTTATTTGTTGTCATTTTCCTTATTGGGGTGTCTCAATCATTTTTTTGTCCTTTCTATTTTAAGAATGAACTTGATGAGTAATTTGATCATTCACACTCAATCTATTCCACTTGTCATTTAGTAATTGACTCCCTTCTCTTTCCTTAATCTTTGTGACAAAACTAAAGGACAATAAATGACCGGGACGGAGGGAGTATATAATAAAAATGAAAGTAGTATTAAATGTTGTTTCAAATCACGGAAAGCGCTTAATTATCATAATCGTTCTTAATCAAGAAGAGAGCTTAAATAACTTACGAGTATTACGTACCATAAGGTTACTATCTGATGTGACACAAATTCGAACTAAATCAAAGGGGGATAAAACAAAACTATACAGTATATCAAATTGTGACATCAAATTCCATAAAATCTAAAGCACGAATTTATTTTAATTTCCAATTATTATAAGCTTATGAGTTATGATTAAGTTTTATCATATGGGTGATTGGGTGGTAGTGTGCCACCATTTTTGTGGTTGACAAGTAAGAGTTACTTTGGGCTGCTTGCTTTCTTGTACTCCGTACAATTTTTCACGAGTATGTTGATGTTACAACTAACTCAATTACTGCCACTAATTCGTATACTTGCATGTTTCAATTTATAACGATATGTAAATGTTATCATTTTTTGCATGTATACTTTGATCATAAGTTCCATACGGGTCTAATAAATAACAAATCACATGACAAGTTACCTAGAAAATGCCAAAAGTTGTAAGTTTTATCTTTATTTCCTGCATGTGGTAGTATTTAACCTGTCTTAAACTTAATACGTATAGATAATATCCGTTTTAAGCAAGACTTATTGTACCTTGATTTGTAGTTATTTGGCTTATGGGTAACGACATGCATGATGCATATTCAGAATTTATATGTGAAAATACTGTCGTTTTAAATTAATGATTGAAGTAAAGATGTCTATATGAAAAAAATTCGAGGTTTAACCTACTGTAGTTGTTTTGGGTGTATACTATTCGGTTTAGACTGGATTTGAGTTGGGTATGACTACTATATAGTGCGATAATTCTCTAGTTATTTCATGAGTTTTAACACTACTGTATTTACAGGCTCATACCTGAGACATATGGTTAAATTAAAACAACCCTTTATTAGTTAATTTAAGTGTTTATAGATAGAAGCCTAACATGGTTAAGTGACGAGGATTACATTACAAATTGCTTTACATTGTAAGATTGTCTTATTCGAATACAAGGCCACTGGCCATATACAATTGAACAATGTATATGATAACGTCCAAGTATTATCTTCATCATCCTTAAAATAATGAGTTTAATTTGAATTTTTGAGAACTACTTTGCTTAATGAGCTAGCTTAATCAATGACTAATAAAAACATTCTTACAAATCTAGATATAAAAATAATATAAACTCAAAAGTTTTGAATAGTTGGAGTACATATAGTCCAGTTAGCTAATCACGTACTCCGTATTTTTTAATTTGACTTTTCTAATTTTTATGTCACAAATTCTTATGGAAAATCTTCGAACGTACTCCGTATAAACCTAATTATAATATATACATTTAATATAAATTTAGTTGTAGACTGTAAAATTTTCCTATGACTATTAATAAGTTACTGAATTACATATAATAAAAGATTTACGTTTGCGAGAGACTTATTTCCTTCATCGTCGAAGCTTACTATTAGCTTAGCCCGTAAATTCAAATGTTATCCTTAAACTTCTAATATCAACTCGAAGTTACTGTTTTTAACGATAGTTTAAAGTCTCTTTAATTTCTTCTCAAACAAAATCATTTTGGATCATACTTTTGATTACAAACAATTATTATAGTTCGAGGGACGTAGATTTCATCGGTGCACCGTGCACGTACCATACTTAGAGTGCAATCTACTCGAATAATCAACGATGTCTAATAGCTTAATTATTGTGACCATCATTATGATTTATGTATGTGCGTAGATGTTCATGTACACGAGTCATCATAGGACGCTTATTTTTTCTCCTAATAATTTGCAATTATTTAGGGATTACTTTGCAAACATGCTAATATAATAAGAGAGCTAATTAAAGTTCGTAAGTTGGTATGGACTCGAAATAAGTTTGAGCTTGGACTGAATAACGTTGAACATTGAGCTTAAGTCGAACCTATTTTAAGTTTAGGACTTGCTTTTAAAATGTATCTGAAACATGAATAATTAGATATATAGACATAATTTTCTGAATACTTAGATACAAGTATATATACAACAACAACATTATCTCAGTGATCCAGCTACCGTAAATCGCGGGGTAAGGAGATCGGATGATGTACGCAACCTTACTCTTGTGTTAGCAACACAAAGAGGCTGTTTACGAATGACCCAAGATGAAAATTGTATCGGGAATTGCATTATTGAATCATTGCAATTTCACAAGAGAATGAAGCGCAACCAGTTTAATGAGACATTTTAATTTATTCCATCATAATACAGAACAAAAGATTATTAATTCTTTCGCTCAACTGGAAATACGGAACATTTTCTGAATACTTTTAGATATTTTGAAAAAAATTATTTTTGTCCATTTTGCCCTATTTATACAACAATGAATAAATTGAAGCATTGTCAATATAAACTTTTAATAATAATATCCTCTTATTGAATAAACTTTTATAGATTTTCGTGGTAATTAAATTATTCCTTGATTTTTGAACTATGATAAGACGTCATCGAGTAGCACTGAATTTCAATATAATCCTCCCGTGAATATAAAATAGACCACCCGCAATATAGAAAGGATCAATATATAGGCTTGTTATTATAGTTCATTTTAAAAGGTGTCAACCCAGTACAATTCAATAACACTATTTTGTCGCAATATTATAAAATGTGATTGTCGTATAGAATGAACTGGGTTTCTATTAGTTAAACACTTTTTTATTATTACAATTAATAAGTAATTGTGTTTATTGTCCAAAGCATCATATCACATCGTAACGCCGTGTTCTTTCTGGCTCAATTTCAGCTCATTTTATTTCAGCGCATCTTTATTCGGATCAGTTCAGTTACTTCAATTCAGCGCAACTTTATTCAGTTCAGTTCAGTTCAGTTACTTTAGTTCAGCTTCATTCAATTCAGTTTAGCTCTATTAAGTTCAATTCTCTTCGGCCAAAAATAACAAAGTCTTATTTTAGCTCTATTCAGTTTAGTTCAATTCAGCTTAACTCCATTAAATCAAGTTCAGTTCAATTCCTTTTATCCGAAATAAACAAGGTCTAAGATAGAATAGACTTCATGTTGGGTTGCTGGGCAATTTGGGAGTGTCGGAACAAAGCTGTCTTTGAGAAGGTGAAGGTGAAGGAAGACGATGTTGTGCGTCGGGTGAAGGAGCTAGGAGCGGAGATGTTGAGTTCGGGGACAAGTAACATTATTTGTGAGAAGGGTAAGGGGATCACGAGACTTGTACGGTCGAGGGAGGTGTCGTCGAGGGAGGGGCTGGACTTGGATGATGGGGTGGCTGTAAAGGGATGGCGGAGACCGGAGAATGGGTTTGTTAAAATTAATGTCGATGCCGGTGTGAAAGAGGGTGTGGGTACTGGCTTGGGAGTGGTGTGTAGGGGGGAGGATGGTGCTGTGATATGGGGGATGGCGTGGCAAAGACTAGAGGTGACCGATCCGTGTGTGGCTGAGGCGATGGCGATCCTGCTCGGCGTGGAGGAAGCGAAGAAGCGAGGGTATGACCGTATCATCCTCGAAAGCGATTGCCTTGTGGTCATTGAGGCGCTAAAAGCGAAGCGGAAGGGGCGTAGTGATTTGTTTCTTGTTCTCGATGATATTTTGATTTTAAGTGCTCAGTTTCGTAGTATAGTTTGGTCTTTTACTAGTAGAAACGCTAATCAAGTTGCCCACGAGCTTGCCCATGTCATGCCTTGGCAAGTTGGAAGAAGATGCTGGGCGGATGCTTTGCCTATCGAGATTGAACGCTTTGTATCTATTGATCTTCAGTTAATGCATTGATACCCCTTTTGGGGGTTTTCTCTCAAAAAAAAAAAAAAAAAAAAAAA
>JAGPOY010006844.1:0-10064 GCA_018983105.1 Silene uniflora | reverse complement strand
TGTTCAATTCCGGGTGAATTTCAATATGCAAAACTTGGATGTCTCTCTTGATGAATTGCACAAGTTGCTTATTCAAGCCGAGAGAGACATGGGGCTAAATGTGAGCACCACCAAGGATGTGCTCAATGTTAACACAAAGAGCAAAGGGAATTTCAAGAAAAGTGGGAAAAAGGGAAAGAAGCAAGCTCCCAAGAAGGGAAAGGCTTATGAAGCTAGTTCTTCCAAGCCAAACAAAGGTACATCCTTTGGTGACAAGTGCCACTATTGTGAAGGCAAGGGGCATTGGAAGAGGAATTGTTCCAAATACCTTGGCGACATCAAATTTGGAAAGATTCTTCCAGTAGGTAAATAACTAACCCAATCTTTTGATGTTTCCATCTCAACTATGGTATTATGATACAAAGTTGTGATATATGCTCTTCTTATTGTAAATAGGGCATCCTAGCAAGGACAACGGCAAGGAAAAACAAGCCTAAAGTGATCTCGAAAGATGCTAGTGGTAGCCACCCATGGAGCTAGATCAAAGGGGCTTCACCTTATTTTGCCTTCCCTTTATTTTAAGTACTTTGATTTTAAGAACTATTCGATTTCCTCGTTTGACTTGGAAATTATTTCCTTAAACAATGGTTGTATTTTGGATATTAGTGACTTGGTTTGCAACCCAAGTTCACTTGTTTTATTTAATTAATGTTCTTAAAATGTTTATCTTCGTACGTTACTTGCTTATCGAAACATGAAATCATTTGAATAGATTAAAAGGACGAATATAATGTATGATCATTATATGTCCATGACCTTGGAGCTCGTGATTAATCAATCATTATATTGAGTTTGAGAAAAACTAGACTTTTGGGAAAAGTTAACAACCTAAATCCATTAAGTTTAAAATTGTTTGTCTTTTAACTTGTCTCTATTTTATTACCATGTGAAAAGTATTTCTTCTTCTTCTAAAATCATTACTTGTGGCTTATTGCTATCTCAAGAATAATGAGTGTATTTATTCTAAAGATAGAGTGGGAGCAATTTTAGCCACAAACATGATTAGTATTTGGTCATGATCAAGTAAATGGGATATACTTGGTTACAAGTAAATGGGATATACTTGGTGACTACGTGAGGAGACCAAAAGAAGATGTTCTTAATGGTAACTACGTGAGGACACCAAAAGAAGATGGTAACTACGTGAGGAGACCAAAAGAAGATGTTCTTGATGGTAACTACGTGAGAAGACAAAAAGAAACTACGCAAAGAGACCAAAAGAAGGAGTTCTTTATGGAAACTATGCGAGGAGACAAAAAGAAGATATTATTGCTAGAATTTTAGAAGATGATTTTTAGTATGTATAAATTTTAAATTCGAATTTTTACTTAAGAGCCTAATGAGACTAATATGGTGTCTATGCAAATAAACGTTATTTATTAAAGGCATAGAAAGACATTTTGATGTCTAATATAAGCATTGTTAGTAGTTAACGGTGCTAGAACCATTTCCATACTTCATTGTGAGAATGAATTAGTTTGATATTGAAACCTCCTTTCAAATAGGTATTTGAGAAGGATATGTATTTTCACATACATGGTTTTATCCAAACTACCTTATATGAAAAGATTGCATTAATTCATTAAATGTTTTAAGAAACATGTGGAATTAAGTGGGAGTTCGTTACTATCATGTTTAGACATGAAGTTTAGTGGGAGCCATCATCCTTATCAATAATGAAACACATCATTGGGAATGATTAGACGATACTTCGAGGAAGTATTTGGGTTTTCAATTTTGGATGATATATGGACAAAAAATTTGATCTAATTGAACATGGGATGTTTGATTGAGATTTTAAGTGGCATCTTAGTTCATCAAAAGGTTATAAAGGTTATTCATTGTGATGAAGATAGAATCACCGTGATGGGATCATGGCCATTCATCGAACCTAAGAACCATTATTTACATGATTTCAATTGCAAATGTTTCCGCCATTTGCACTATCATGTGAACCATGATGCAAATGTCCTAGATAAAACGTAAGCTTAGAGAACCTTGTGTCAATGATTAAGCCATTATGAATCGTCGTAATTTCTCAAGGAGAACATATTGACTATTCATAGAGTTTGGAAGATAACTTAGTTGTGTTACACAAACTTGAGTTTCGGAACCAATAAGGATTTATGACAATCCTAGGCTAGCTTTATTTGACCATAGGAGAATGACGTGTAAGAGTGATACATCGTCATAATAAGATTCTACAAAGACTAATAAGTAAATAGTGATTGGGTGGTGCACATTCAACTGCGAGTAGCATTGTCCACTATAATCTATATCACAAAGTTATGAGATAACTAAGTTCCCTCGAGAAATGGAACGTAAGTCTAGGTAAGAACCTAGACATGTACTAGATGAGATCATGTTATTAGAGATAACATGAACGTGAAGAAATTTGCGATTTGGAAGGTTTGAACATTTGGATACAGGGTATGTTCACGTGTGAAACTTTCATTGCAATTGATGAGTGTATTTATACACTTAAAGATTATAAGACATTAAGTGGTAATATTTTATTGACCGCTTAGATGTTGTAATCGCACTTATCATTTGAGTTATTATTAACTCATCCTATACTTTGTTATATCCAATGGGTTGTTGAGACAACTTTGAACCCCATCAAAGTGAACTGTATCAACATAGTATTCGCCCCTAGTTGCTAAGATGAGGTGACGTCTCAAAGTGACTAGAATGTGATGCGATTGATGGCAAGTTCAAGTTCCATAGAGTCATGTGGGATGACTAGTCGATCACATAGACAGACGGTTAAGAACACTCTGTCGGGCCAATGACCGCTTATAGAGCTCTGGCAATTTATATATATAAATAGCCTGGTCATGGCGGGAGCTACTATCGTATTCTGAATGAGTCGATTCTTTGACTAATGACTATTCGCCTAAGGTGGCATAGTTTCAGAGTAACTTTAATCTATGTCCTGCGACTTTCGTAAGTGGAGTTTATACGGGCTTATTTTGGGTTATGATGAACTATGGCTACGCGAAGGGAAAAGTGCAATAGGAATTGTCCACCCCTAGTCAGGGTTATAAAATATCTCAAGGCCACTCGAGGAGTAGATAACTGGAAATGCGTCGCCACGGTCGGAAGGTATCTATGGTAGATAATTCTGGTCAGACAGTTATTCTCCAGATCGAGAAAACCACTCATGATATGATCAAATGCAAGTACGACCTGCAAGACACCTTGCGTTGAGTGGGAGATAGTAATAGGACAAGAGAATTGGTGACGCACACTTGTCGCGGACAAGTGGGAGATTGTTGGAGGATATGTCCTCGACAATAATGCGATCACAGTAATTTTAAATTACGTACTCTAAATCTCATAATAAGAATACAAAATTGGGAAAGTTACTCCTAGTCAACTGATCGACATTTATCAGTAATGATTGGCTACCTAGAGTTTGACATTACTGTCATATGATGGTGTTTAGAGCGGTTGATCTCTTTAAGGTCATATCTCAAGGGAATTCGATTTTAATTGATTATTTAATTAATCGTATGGGATACGGGTTAATTAATACCTTATTACAGGAATTGATTTTATGAGTGAATTGACGTTCTTATTATAATTGGATTAAATAAGATTTCGTTTAAGTAATTAAATTGTTTTATTACTTAAAATTGTTTATTGTTTACGAAACAATCGAGATATGAATAAACGGTTCGATATAATTACGAGTTGTCGTGATTTATATTACATTGACATATTTTATAAGATAGTAATTATGATATTACTACTGGAATTATTTAATTATGTCATTGTTATGTATTATGAATTTATGAAGATAAAATTGCATGATTTACATAATATGTCAAATTACATATCTAATGTGTGACATTGTACAATTGTACATTTGACAAACTTAAAATGGAATCCATTTTAACCATTTGGACCGTGTAATAGAGGTGACAAAGGGTGGTTGAGGTGTTTAATTTGTGGGCATGCTTAATGATTGTGTAGAAACATAATCATATTCTTTCCCTATCCAAGACATCTTGTGAAGACAAATTGGGAGGAAATAGAAGCACCCATAGGGCACTCTATCCCATCACCAAACCGTGCCCCCCTTATGTCTATAGGAGATTTTGTTTTCTCATTTTGACAATAACTCATGCAAAAATATTCACTCATGTCTCTAGGTTTTCAAACATCATTTCTAGAGAAATAAACTTGTATTCCTCACTAAAAATTGATACATTACTAGTAGTAGTAATATTTTTAGTAGAATAATAATAGGGTAAACTCATAATTATTTCTAGTAACAAAATACATTACGAGTACCTTTGGGCATCGATTTCACTATAAATCGAGTAGAGGAGCATTGGAGCTAAATCGGAATATTTTACGAAGACTAACATTGGAAGGTGTCCAAGTTAGTATAATCCGGTTTTCGTCGGTTGTAAGAATCGATTCTTTCTTATGTTTTTTATTGCATGCATAAGATCTTTATATTTATGAGTATAAATTTAAACACTTATATGTGATATAAGTATAAATAGAAATATGATTTCCAATAATCTCGAGCTGGACGCTTTCATCCCGGGCGAGATGAGCTCAACCCGAGCGGGTTCATCTCGACCCGAGCGGGTTCCACGCCAGTGTGACCCGAGCTTCTCCTTATGACTCCGCCTTGTCCTTGTGCAACACTTTACCTCTACTTAACCTAATTCTTGTACTTAGTATAAATACCCTCTTTGTAATAATTAGAGGGTACGGCTTGACAAGCTCCTTTTAGGAGTATATTAGAATAGATCAAACTTTAATCATTCCACAAATTGTTCTTGAATCTTTCCACAATTAATATTAATCTTTCAACATTCAATCTTTCAATACTTGTTCATTAGATTAGTCTTGAATCTCTTGGGTTTATGATTGAAGATTGGTGACAAGTCTTCATCTTTATACAAGGATTCTCCTTTATTTATGTTCATCTCCTTTATTGTTTGGTATACTTTTTAATCCCTTTATTTACTTGTTCATCTTTATTTAAGTTGTTCCTTTTCTTGCTTATTCACCATGTTTGTTCATGTTATAATGATTGACACCATTGATTGCATGGCCCACATGATAATGAGTGAGTAGTGAGTGACCTTGCTAGGTTTAGTGGGGGATTATGGGGAAGATTAAAGGGTAAATCCATATATCATGATGATTTGTTTGGTTGATTAAATTGTTGTTGTATTATCTAGCCTTCTAGTGCACATGTAATGTTTGATGAAATGTTTGAATGACAAAACTTACATTGATTCTCTTATGTCTAAGCATACCTTATAAGATCGAAAGCCTCAAGTCATGCTAGACTATTATTCAACCTTCGTCGTAAGATCGAAAGCCTCGATTGAGGGTGTTGGGCCTGATTTCCGCACACTATATTCAGGGTACAGTCTTACCCTGGCCTGACCGTCAGGGTAGGTTCGACAGGATAGTTCAAGTTTAGCAACTGCTACCAAGCCTAGATTCCCACATCATCAAGATCAACTTCTACCATGGCCTGGCAATCAGGGCAGGATCGTCAGGGTAGCTCGAGCCTGGCACCAGGCAATAGAGGATAACGGTCAAATGTGTGGTCAACATATAACTAAGTCAAGGATAATTATATGAGATTATTACCACATAAATATGGTAATTAAGAGAGTAATTATGATGGAGTTTTGGTCATAAAGGAGGAGCATTAATAGGGATTAATGCGCAATTATGGAGCAATCAAGACCGCAATTAAGGAAGCAATTAATGACGCAATTAAGAGAGAATACCTGCTCTTAATGGTGAAGATTATCCTACCGTTAGTGAACACTATATAAAGAGAAGCAAGCATCACAAGATGGGACATGCCAAGAAGATACACAATATCATACTACAAGCTACACAATCACAATACTTAGAGAAAATACTATACTTTGCGCTCACTACGTTATTATCCTCTCAAATCATAGTAAAATCCTCTCCTGGCTTGGTACCCGTGGTTTTTTCCCATTCAAGGGTTTTCCACGTACAAATCCTTGTGTCACGCTTTCTCTTATTGTTTATTACTTTTGCTTATGTTTCCATTTACATAATAATCGACCCTGCAATGGTACAACTACGATGACCTCTAAATAGGATAATACTACTTAACCCCCAAACTATTCTACCCTGGTCGTATTTCCAGCCTTGAGCAAAATACGGGTAAAACAATTGGCGCCCACCGTGGGGCAACTAGTTTATTAATCCTACAAAAAATTTCACAATATTTCCTCTTCTCACAAGTTTAAGAGCCTTGAGAAAAATTGATATAAGAGTTTCCATAAATCCTATTTCAAACGAAGAAATGGTAGATCAAAGGGAAAAATTATCAAATCAAGTCGAAAATCCTTGCAACCATCATAAGTGTAACATCCTCCGACGTTGCCTAAGAGAATGCAGAATTCAAGGGCATATTTGTCACTCAAAGAATTCACAGATATGTTTTTCCTAGATCTAATACGAGTTTTACAAAATATATGTTATATGTCGTAATCTCGCCACTTTGGTTTTAATTTTACGGTGAATTTTCTTAATTCTAATAATTTGATGTTTTTAGGGAATGAAACCTGGAACACCCGATGATGAGGCCCTTATTTAATTCGGATCAATAACACTTTGTTTAAAAGATCTCATTCTCTCATTCTCTCATCAATAACACTTTGTTTAAAAGATCTCAGGCTAGTGTAGACACCTCAAAATGTTTACAGGCCTGAGAACACCCGATGATGAGGCCCTTATTTAATTCGGAATGAAACTTACTTGAATTTGATATAAGGTTATTTATGCTCAAAATTGACCCAAAAACCAACCATTTTATTACCAGCCCATTTCGATAATTTACTACATTTTTAACCCACTTAATTGATTACGGGAGTAATATTTTATTAACGGCATAAAACCATAAAAGATTAAGTACATGGTCACACATTTTTAGCAGTTATATTTAAGCCGATATTTAGTTGGGCCTAACAAGTAAATATTTAAAGGGCAATCCACCTTTTTCTATACAATGGGCCAATGATCCAATATGTTCATCGTTAACATGTTCGGATGCGGCAAATAATTGTAATTTAGCTGCAAGCTATTAATTGGACACAGCTAATATGAAGAAGAGGTGCACTTGGAGTACAGTTAGCGAGCTAGCGTAATTCTATCTTAATGTTGTGCACATCCGGATAAAGATTCCATCGGACCCAAATTCTAGACCTTGTCAAATACTCCCGTCCTAACTAGTATAAATACTCCCCTTTACACCCTTATTCATAGACACAGAGAGAAAACTCACAGAAAAATACTATTATCATACAACCTCCCATACAAAATACTACCTTCACATACATATATCCATCCTATTTTGAGCATAAAGACGCCCTAAAGTCAGTTCGGGTAAGCTAATTGTCGAAACTCTACCATATCCAGGTAGGCCTGAGGGTGTCATATCTACTCTTTACTCCTCGTATTATCGTAATTTAGTTTCATCGTTTGTACAATAATTTGTAAAGGATTTGTAAAACTGTTCTTTTAACTAATTTAAATCGTCAAATATATAATATTACAAATAAATAGTAGAGGCCGTCAGTTTGATGGGCGGTGTGGGTGCCTAACACCTTCCCTCACCGTACCTTTACCCCCGAATCCGCAATCTTTGGTTTAGGCCGGAGTGACGGATCAGTCCCCATTCCAGGGATCAAAAGGGGCCTTTTCCGTTAAACTTATTTTTGTACGTTTTTTTATAAAACTTATTGGCGACTCCATTATTTATTTATTTTCGAAAAAGAGATTTTTTCAGGGATCTCACAGTGGCAACTCCGTTGGGGACTTATTAAGATGGTAAAACTCGAAATTTAATTGTGATATTATATATTTGACATTTTTTTCCCCTTTCGAGCCGTTCTCGTATGGTTCATGTGATTAGGAGATTAAGAGTAAAATTCTGACAAAGGAAAGCAATGACATTATGTACGTTAATATATGACTGCGCATAGAATATGGTACTCGATTGCGAATTTGCGGGTACGTACTTTCATATTAATCTTTCATGTTGACTTTTCAGTTCATAAGAATGTCTGCTCCGCATCGTCCATGCGCCAATGTTGGATATTGATTTCTTTTCTTCTATGGTTATTTTTTGAGCTTATATTGATTATTATCGATGTATGTTAATCGAGACAAAAAAAGCGTAGGCTCCCCGTTAGCCAATATTACGCTATTTAAGCTACCCTTATTCACCCTCGGTAAAGTACGTTGTATACTTAGAAGGTCCATTCGACCGACTAGGCCTTACACGTCTTTGCCATTCGACCGACTAGGCCTTACACGTGTTTGCCACCTCATGACGTCGTGTTTTGGCAACTCGTCTGGTCCACATGACTGGGGGAACACAAAAGCGAGAAATACCCTCGGGTATTTTAATGTTGTGAGTACCCATATTCCAACCCATAAACCTAACCATAGATCCCGTAGAACCTTTGTTAGGGCATATTATGTGTGAGTGTCTCGTTTGTTAGTATATTTGTTTGACGTAATAGTAACTGATTAACAAAGAAAAAAAAGAGGGGATAAATAAGCATTGTGGTTGTGTGTTAACTAGGATTAGTATACATTCTGCCTTATTAAATTAGCGGAAGCATTTGCATTGTGAGTCGTTGCGTATTTGAGTTCTCTTACATACCACAAGTAGTTAGAATAAGTGCATCTTGCATTTAGCGAGTTCAGTGTGTCAATGCAATGCGTCAGTCCGTCAATGCGTCAGCTCATCAGTTTATCATTCCGTTCGTCGACCCTGCACACAAAAAAATTAGTTCAGTCCTTGTGCATTTGATCATCTAGCATAATGAGGCATATTCCCCCGTTCCCCTTGTGCATATTCCCCCGTTCCCCTTGTGCATTTGATCATCTAGCATAATGAGGCATGTTTCTTTTGATATGATTTGAGCTCCACTTAGCCAAAAAGCTTGAGTTATTACCCTTTGAATTAATCCTCTGCTTGTAGCCCAGCCCGTCTGAGCCTTAGCCTGATTTTATTTGTTTAACCCACATTATATAGCTACATCCCAAAACTCTCGATCCTAGCCGGGTCAGTCATGCGTAGTTACTTTGGTTGTTTTTTTTGCTACTGAAGGTGGGTAAGGGTGAATGATTGTTAGTCACTTACTAATAGCATGGAGTTGTAATATTGAGATTTATCAATTCTTTGGATTTGAGCATTTTATTGCTCTTGTCTCGTGTCATAAAAAAAGTAGCTGAAAAAAAAAACTAGCTATCAATCACGGGGCGCCAGGAAGTAAAAAAAAAAAGAGGACAGAAAAAGAAATAAGGGACATGAATGAAAAAAAAGGGACTGATATGGAGACATTGAGAATGCTCAAGGAAGAGTTTAGTCCATTGATGTGAGTTTTGGGTTTGTGTCAGAGCTAGAGTTTGCTTATTGTGTCAAGCAAATGGTGTCTAATGGGGTTTAAAAGGGAAGCAGTGATTTTAAAGCATATTTATCGCTTCCCTCGCATTGTAAAGTTTAAGATCATTTCACCATATCATTCTAACTCCTTTCAGTTTGTCTTATAATGCCTATTTAGTGTTGTTGGGTTTCTAATATTGGATATTCATTTGTTAAGTACAAATGCACGACTACCGGCTATTTAACTCCACATTATCCAAATTACCCTTCAACCTAAACCCCATTACAACCTTTTGCCTCGCTAGTATGATCTAAATGCATGGATTTGGAGGGGTACTCCACCCTATGTTGTGGGCGTAGTGGTGAGTGCCACAATTAATCTTGCCCAGTTTCAGTTTCTATGTGTGATTGAGTGACATCCGGTGAGCGTCTTGTACATGGTATTGCACGGACAGGGATTAAGCATGGAGTGAGGTGTTGCATCGTCTTATGATCATTGATTATGTTTGTGTTTTCACCACTCCCTTTGATTTATCAAGGGAAGAGGCTTTACATGTATGATGCTAATTTCGTGTAGGGTGATGCATTTGGAATTGAGTTGTTGGCA
>JAGPOY010006843.1:0-10064 GCA_018983105.1 Silene uniflora | reverse complement strand
ACAATAACCGTGAATTCCAAAACGTCTTCATTGATCTTGTCTGGGACTCTTGTATCGGTCGTACCCATGTGTACGGGACTACGAGTATTGGTTTATCGGATAGGGGATCTTGGTGGAAACGAGCAATCGTTGTGTTAGAGACTAACTGATGATCATATTCAATCGATGATATTGGTGGATGATTAAATTTGGGGAAGTCTTGTTGAATTAATTATGGAGATTGCAGGAGAAATAAAGGAAGCAGGGAGTTAGTAGTGAGTTAGTGGGGAAGTGAGAGAGTGGGAGAAAGTATTGTTTATGGGTTTATGTGGGGCAAAAGTACAAGGATTTAACGCCGTCATAATGGAAAACAAAATAAGGGCAGATTGTGCACTAAAATGAAAGTTCGGGGATACCATGTGCACATTCTTAAACGCAGGGGTACCACGTGAATTAAGCCAAACCTCAGGGGCACCACGTGAATTATCCCGTATAACTTTTCTTTTAAAACTTGCTATTTTTCTTCATATAAAAATAAATGGGTCTTTGATATTGTGCTTTATATGTATTGTGCTTTTTAAAATAAAAAAACTTGGCACTTCTTTTTCAATTCAATTTCAGTAACTTTTTTTAAAAAAAATATTGTGCTATTTTTTCGTTTGATTTTTATTTTATATATGCTACATTTTTGTTTTTTATTCTTTTCAGGTGGTACTATTTATGCCACTTTTCTTCTCAAAGATAGTGAGTATTTGGGATTCTATAGGAATTTGTAATTTGTTTGTTCATAATTTATCACAGCAAATGTATAATAATTTTTGGACTGTAATTTACGGAGTATAATTTTTGGGTATGTAATAATTCATAATTTTTTTTTAATTTGTTTTCTTCGGATGTTAATGTTAATTATTAACTCATTGAATTATTAATTATTAATTCTAGTATAAATTGAAGAAATCATCAGTAATCAATAAATGAAATCATAATCATAATCATTATTATATGATCATGTATCATATAATATCATCTGTGTATAAATATTAGGGAGAATAGATAATATTGAGATATTGAAATAAGGAGAGAGGGAAATTAAATAAGCACAGAGAACGTGGGTGTGATTTTGAAATAATTTTTTTTCTTTTCCTAATTTTTAGGGACCAATCAAAAGCCTCTCAATGCTTCAGCTTTTATAGTAAAGGGATAGTAGGAGTATTCCACAAGTCCACAACCTCTGTTTTCATACCAACTGCGTAATGAGTCCTAAACATACGAGATTTACAAATGAGTAAATCACCTATCTTAGCCAGCCTAATTTTTTATTATCAACTATAGTAGTTTATCTGGTTTCGCTGTACACTACGCTACGTACCATTATCATTATGTTTGGTTATTTATAATATACTCATTCCCTCCCGGTCATTTGTTTACGTTTGATTTCGGTAGAAAGATCAAAGAAAGAGATGACAAAATATTCTATTAAATAATAAGAGGACCAAATTGAGTGTAGACGTTCCTAAAATAAAAGGGTAAACAATTCACTAAGACCTCTTAAACTGAAATAGGTAAAGAATTGATTAGAAGGGAGTACCTAACAATATGCACAACGGTTCTCCATCCTCATTTTGCTCACTTCTCTATGATCCTATGATTCTCGACTCTCGAATGTAACACTCCCTCAATTCCGATTATTTATTTGCTTTTTATTAAATGATGTGGACGTGTGAAGTAAATTGAGTGTGGATGATCCAATAGCTAATCAAAGACATTATTAAAATAGAAAATTAAACAATTAGTTAAGACATCCTAAAATAGAATAGACAAACAAATGACCAGGACGGAGGTAGTAAAAGGTTAGTGATCATAATTGAAACTTTGTTTAGAGTATTGAAAAATGTCGAATATTTACACTTTTAGAATATAAGAAGAAATTTTGAAAAAAATGTAGCAATTTCACTTGAATATAAATGTAGTAGTTTTTTACGAAAAAAATTAGTAATACATTTTAACTTTTTATAATTACAATGTTATACACGATAGAGCGTTATAAATAGGGCATCAAATCTAGTCTAGTATAAATATATATTTGAGGCTTTTTTCGAGCGACGTGGTAGTCTCCAACTTTTTTAAAACACTTAATATAATTATTAAATTATTTACAATTTTTCTATTAGAATTAGAAGATAATTAATTAATTACAGTTTTTCTATTAGAATTAGAAAGTTAAAATTAATTATTTATGATTTTTCTATTAAGATTAGGAAATAATTAGTTAATTACACTTTTTCTATTAGAATTAGAAAGTTAATATTAGTTATTTATGATTTTTGTAGAAAGATTAGGAAATAATTAATTATTTACAAATTTTCTATTAGAATTAGAAAATTAAAATTAATTGTTTACGATTTTTCTATTAAGATTATGAAATAATTAATTATTTACAAATTTTTTATTAGAATTAGAAAATTAAAATATTATTTACAATTTTCCTATTACAATGACACAAAAGAAAAGATAAGTAGACGGATAATAAGATTCCTAGGTGTAGAAACGTGACGATTAGTTTAGGATTAATTAAAAAGTTTAAGATTACATTATCGCAATATATAATATTTTAATTAATATTTTATTTACGATGTAGTATATATATTTACGAAAGTAACCAATCAGTTTAGGATTAATTAAGATAATTTATTTTCAAAAAAATGAGATAGTATAATTAGGTGAAGAGAATAAATAAAAGTGTTATACGGGTCACATGTCGAGTTAGAAGGTCTTAACAACGACATATTTGACATATAACTTTTGTAATAAGTTAGTAAGGGCTCATGATGTAATAGTAATATTTCAATATATTATTGTAATTTTCACTGAGTATTTAGGTGCATATTTAAAATAAAAAACTTATGAATATAAAAATGTCATATTAATTAAAATTACAAATTCATTTAAACTTCGTATATATAACTTTACAAAAGTAAGTCATGCTATAAAATTAAAATTGCTAGGAACATATTTCAAACATCAAAAGATTAAAACGAATTTAATGTCATTTTCATCTCAAATGGCGAGTAGTCGAGTAGTAATAGATAAAACAATCTTCTACGATAGTATCAAAGGCAATTTCACAAAATGTTCAACCCAAGTTTGGAAATTTCAAAATTTTTAGATGTCACTTTATAATATTACCCTTTCGCCCCCGTTGAAAATTTTTACCCTTGCTTACTTCAATTCCTAGGTTCACCACCGAAAATAAACAACTTAATTTAAAATTGAGAATATATATAGATATAAGGTATAATTGGATTGTGTTTATACACATATAAAACTGTTTCACTTGCCCTTCCCTTGTATCTAAATTTCCCATTACTACAATGGGGTTGGATTCGGGTTAGGTTAATTTTGGTTCGGGTTTGCAATGATTCGAGCCAGGTTAGATCATTTCAGATTTGGGTCATCTCCGGATAGGTTGTTTTCAAGTTATTTGACGATACAGCTTAATTTGCGATAATAAGCATTCTGATTGGGTTAAATAGGGTCGGGTTAATTTGGACCGAGTTGTTCGGATCGGGTAAGTTTTGCCATGTCAAACAGTGAGGGTAAGATCACTCTTTAGGATGAGAGAGGTTTAAGGAGAAGCTTTTAAAGGAGCACCGAGACCTAATATTATCACAGTCACAACGGGGTCAGAAAATGAGTAACAAGAATATTTTGATGATAAATGAAATAGCACAAATTAAACTCATTGTCAGAAACGTTCCAATAGCCATTGGCAATAACAAAGGACATCAATTACATGGTTGAGGTGGGAAAAGAGGTCCAAAAAGGGGATCAAAGAGGCATTAGAGTGCACCGCGTTTATATTAGTCATTTATCTTATTTAGATACAAAGATCAAAAGAGAGAAGACATGTACATATTGTATGTAACGCATGGAATATTAAGTGAATTAAAAAATAAATGGATTGTCCTTTTTGTTTTGATTTACAAAAATCTCTCAAACTACCATATAAAGGGAAAAAAAAAAGGTTATCTAAGTGTCAATTAATTTAGCTAATAAAATCACATGTTGAAACAATTATGATCGTTAATCAAATTATGAAACATTAAAATTGTTCTACAGTCTGATGTACACAATAAAGACTAAAACGACCATACACATCATACATTTAGTTAATTATTTTAATATCCGTGCAACGCACGGGCAATATACTAGTATATTATAAAAGTGGTGACGGGTAATGAGAATAGAGAGAATATGGGTTTGAAATGGAGCACAAGTTAGCAAATCAACTCAATTACCTCATCAATTTGTCGAGCCAAAGAACCAGCTGAAACACGACTCTTGTTTCTTAAACCAAGTTTCGGTGAAGAATCCTTAAGGACTCGAACCATGATAGTGTCGCGATTCCTGATAGCAAGATGCAAGGGTGTATCACCTTGATGATTCTTGCTATTTCTAAGAGCATATATTTGTGCAATTCGTAGCAACTCTAGGCCTTGCTCGTAGCTTGCCACTTGATGGTTCGTCAGGAGGTGCAAGATGGTTTGGCCCGACCTCTTGTCGTGGATCTCAGCTGCCACCGGGTAGCTAGCTAACATGGCTTTAATGACTCGAATGCAATAAGCAGGTTCGAGTGATGCGGCTTGATGCAATGGAGTCGAGCCATCCATATCTGCCCAGCATGTAACTGAACTATCTACATTTAGCAGCAGTTCAATGATGGGCCATAGATCCTCTCTCGATTTATAAACCATCTCTGAACTCATGCCTGCTGCTTGCGTTTCGGGTACTTGAGATTCGTAATCATCTGGGTTTTCAATAAAAGAAGTATAAAAAAAATTGCAGTGCTCATGCTAGAAGCCTAGAGCTGTATCATATTTGCCATCTATTTCAACGGAAAGTAATCAAATGGATATGGGTTCGCAATTGGGTCACTCGGTTCGGTGTCGAGTCTAAGCGGGTTCGGGTTGTGTTGGGTCAATAACAGATTGACAGGTTTGGGTTTTACGGTTCATATCGGGTTTATAAGTAATCATATAAAGAATTTATAAGTACATTAATTTTAGTTTAAGTGAAAACAAGTTCGTTGAATGTTAATTTAGTTTTATTTGGATTAACCTAATTTGTTATCACGTCATTAATGAAGTTGAGTCAATATCGAGTCACGGGTTCGGGTTGGGACAAATATATAAGGGTTAGTACTAGTTATTTGCTTAATCTTGGATCAAGTCTAGTCCAGTTTCATTTTACTTAATTTTCGGGTTGTACTAGATGGGGGTCAATTTTTGTCCGTTCTAGCTCACCCATGAAATGGTTTAAGGAACGAAAATGGTGATTGTCAACTATTCTCTCAACTTCACATTCTTGTTATGCATGTTCAACATATTTTGTACCTTTTTTTTGTTTTTTTTGGCCTATATGTATGATTAACACAATGTATATATATATATACTCTTAAAAGTCACATGCACGTGAGGTGCTAAAATTTCGCACCATAAGCAAGTGTACAAAAAACGAATGGGAGGGAATATGTATCAATCAAAGAATACTGAGCGGACAGATCGAGGTAATTTATGTATGAAATGGTTGACTAATAAAAATAATCATCAAGGGTCAACCACTCTCAATCATTTGTTTTTGTTTGTGTTTCATTAAAATACCCTTCACAAGTCAAAAACCGTTAATAAAAGAGCAACTAAATGATTGGGATAAAGGGTATTAGATGCTTAAAAAATGAGATACTTTGATCAATATTAGAGTACTTTGACAATTAAATCAAAGTGAAACAACCAAAATAACAAGGGTCAAAAAAATGAAATAAGAATACATAGATTGGAAAAGAAACGGGTGAATGAACAAATTACCATTAACATGAAATTGTATAGCAAGATGAAGAAGAGCCTCCTTAGAATGATTAGTTATGCGAGCAAGAGAACTATCCTTGTCAACCAAGTACCGGGCACCGAAACGTTACCATACAGAAACGCAACATGAGCCGGCGTGTTGCCATCCGAGTTCACCATCCTCCATGGGAACACCCGGTCGCTACCACATTGCGTAGAAAAAAACTCATAAAAGTAGTTGATGACGGACTCGTCTCCAACCTCGGCTGCAATGTGAAGCGGGGTGTTCCCGTGATCATTCTTGTCGCATATAAGCGACTCACAAGTGGGTGTAGTAGGGAAGTTATTGAGAGCTGCTTTGATGAAATGGATTTGATTGTAAGTGGCAGCTACGTGTATGATATTGTTGTTTTGGTATGTTTTCTTTAGCAATTTCTGATGATTTTTGATGCTGAATATGGTTAAGTCGCCGTTGACAGCTGCATTATAAACCTCCATCGCCATTAAATCGGACATGCTCGCTTTCTTTTGTTTAATTTTTAGTGTTTTTAGAGAGATTAATTTGTAGATTGAGCAGAGTCTACGAATACTACTCCAATCTAAATATAGTATGAACTGGTGAGTAATTAATTGAGTCAATTACGACTCCATATTTTATTCTTGCTATTTGTCAACTAGAAACTCCTTGCTAGTTGTCACGACGTGAGAACCGTTACTAGTTACTACTTTCTTCATCCCGTTTATTTGTTTACTTATAGCATTTTAGGTGTTTTATTCATTTGCTTACCTTTCTATATTAGGTATACTTTCAATGTCTAATTTGAACTTTTATCCACTTGTCATCCAATTGTAGTAACCACAATCGGTTCACTTTTCTCTTCTTAATTTTTATGCCAAAAATAAAGATAAACAAATAATCCGAACACACGCGGTAACATTGTTGTGGCGTCGTGACATACTCAATTCGTTGGCTTGAATTGGGATAATGAGAATGAGTAATAATGCTTAGAGTATATGAATATCATAAATGGATGGATGAATGAACTAGTATATGAATATCATACTGTCATACAGCATCTCATTTTGCATTTAGCTTAAAGAATTCGAACGGCTTTGATTTGTCATTATCAAAGCTACTAGTTCATTCATCGATCCATTTCTTTATTGCCAAATTTATGTTTACAACGAACATATACGTCTTATATATTAAGCTTAAGACAGGTCAAAGATGATATATGAGACAAAAGTAAAATGCCTAAAAAGTACCGAAGTACCAAAAAATGTCTCATCTACCCAAGTAAAAGCGCTATTTAACACGTTTAATCTTAAAACGAGTTACCTATTGTAAGAGAGATCAATAATTCTTTCTTAGGAGTTTTTAATAATGGAAGTCGTTAATAATTCTTGGATCTATGAGTGAATGAACCATGAGCCCTCTAAAGTCAACATTTCTCTTATGCATTTGTTGATTAGGAGTACTACTCTTTCCTCGGTCCGGATTCTCTCCATTATATTAGTCGAAAAGAAATGGAGGTCCATTACTTTTGAACGGTCCGGATCAAATCTTGGGACGATCTAATGGTTGTAATTATTTCATAAAAGTAATGTTTTAATGAATGGAGAGAGAAAATATATTAGAATAAGAGTGTATTAGAGAGGTAATGGAGAGAAAGTAATGGAGAGGATCCAAATTCCTCTTTCCTCGGAGGGGAGAACTTATTAATCAATGCAATACTCGATGTAATACTCCGTTGACGATTCTTCAGGGTCCCCATTTATTGCATATGAGTGGAAGCCGCCGAGATTGGGCGCCACCCGTGGCACTAATTCATTTTCTTCTTCGGGACCTATTAGCAGAATATTATCTACCATCTCAAAACTAACCAGTATTAACGTAAGGCAGAGTAAAGGAGCTCATTCTCTATATTTGATCGATGGCGATCGTAGAAATTACAATATCTTGTTATTTCTACCAACTTGTCTTTGTTGCTCCCGGCAACACAGATGTTCAACCATTTCATAAATTTACCATTTATCTCTCAAGTCTCAACCAACGACACAATGCTCATTCCTTTTACTTATAGAATGGCGAATCAAGTGTTAGATTCCAAATATAACTGGTCATGGTCATCACTGCTAGTTAATTCAGAAGTTAAATTATATTCCGTAAATCAATCTACTTTAAACAACCTCCAAGCTATTTGATTAAACATTGCAACAAGGCATCCCTTAGTTAAAAATAAGATCAAAACACAGATTTAGGTTCCAATGCACAAGGTTATGACGGAATGAGTAGGTATCTTAGTTATGAAGAACCTGGAGGGCGAAAGTCCATTAGTCCAAATTTTCGAATATGAAAAGACATTCATCGCCAGGCTATGTTGTACACCACTTCGCCCTCATAATCCTCAAACCTTCATGCCGTTCTTGTGAAAATAAACAACAGGCTACAAGTCTATAAACAGGATCTTGAAGCTTCACGAGACGCTGAGCAAGTTCAATAGCAATTCTTTTTCCTAATTGAAGGCTAAGGTAGGTCCTGCATTAGCACACTATAGCAGCATATCATCAGGTTGAGTATAGTAATGTTACTAATGTATGCATATTATTTAGACGCATTTCTCACACAGAGTCAAATAGAACTTAGAACAACCGGCGTGTATGTGTCTGAGGGTTCAAATCGGTTCCTTTGTGAGAAAAGAAAACTTTGTGTGTTTCGCTTACTATGAAGTGTTCCAAGTATCATACCCATGTTCAAGGGTAGAGTGTTGAACATGAGTATGCAAGGTAATATGAAGAGTCGGAGTAAAATAATAGATGGTCGTGATATGAGTTATATTAAATACAATGGGAGAAACCAGGGTAGTCAAATATAAGAAACGAACATACCCGATAATCTTCACTAAATGGTGGTAGTGGTATTGGGCATGCAATTTCGGCTCCATTTTCAGATGGATAAACACGGTTCAACGGTTCTGCCTTCACAAGTTCACCAACAGAGTTAATCATGGTCTCCTCACGGACAAAAAAGTTAGCACCTAGACAACCAGACGTCGGACAACCACTGATATCTGGCTTTAACTCTCTTGCTTCTTGCTTAATGGGTCTGCTAGCTCCACCTGCTGACCATGTAATCAAATCATCCCATAATTCAGAAAAAAATAAAACTAAGATCTATCACGATTATTTAAATTTCCTCGCTAGAGGGCTAGGAGGATTGAGGGGAGCGGGCAGGAAGCTTTGGTGTGTTCAGGGATTTTAATAAGGTTGTACCATGTATGTCGGAAAATGGAATCACCATTTCCCTTCAACTAATTTACTAACCGAAACAAGGAAAATGTTCGCCTCCTTTCCATCCATCCATCCAATCTTGTTTGAACGCCTTTGCTTCCTGATTAGTCGGTCTCACTTTCCAACCTGCACAACAGAATTCAATCAGTACACAATTTCAGAAACCGCAAACTACCAAGTGCATGCGCAATCAATCAATAATAAAAGTGAATGCCAAAAAATTCACTAAGGAAGACAAGAACCTGGTGGAGCTGACAAAACAAGGATTTCGAATTTGTGAATAGCTTGCTGATGCTTGATAGAGTCTAAAGGCATTGAATCATTTGGTGAATTGCTTGAGGGTGGAGTACAGTCGTGCAGTAGGAAGTCTGCTTCAGTAAATTCTGACAGCGAGAGAATGTACAGATAACAAGGCAAACAACATTAAAAAGGTTACAAAATTACATGAAAATGCAAATTTATTGAGGAATATCAAACCGCAGAGTAGAATCCTATGTTACTTCAACGTTTCACTTTGCTTGCGTCATTTGTTGACTATGAGACAGTTCGACAGTTCATTTTAGGTAAAAGACACGAATCTTTTCCAAAATAGCTGTGTCCGGAACTTGCAGTAAAGTCGGAGTAACATAGGTAGAAACAAGTTCATGAACAAACCTGGCTGTACTTGAGTTTTTCTTTCAGGGACTAGGCATTGATGAAGATCAACATGACCAGCTTCAGTTCCAGCATTCTGAAATTTGTCAGATTCAGGCAAGCAAAAGACGACCGGATCTTGTACATAATCTCTCTTCTCTTCTTCGTTTATGGTTGGTTTCTTGACCGGCGTTTCAAACTCAGACAGGTCAAACAAACGGTCTCTATCATCTTCCCCGGCAAAATTAGTGTCTTGCCTAGTCATAAAGAACAGCTCATCCCAATTCTCAGATACCGGCTCTTTCTCATTATTGACAT
>JAGPOY010006842.1:0-10065 GCA_018983105.1 Silene uniflora | reverse complement strand
ACATACCTATTTGCATCTTGAAAGAAAACAGACGTTGTTTCAACAACAACTTATTGGTGAGCGACTTTGTCATGTACAAACTCTCCAATTTCAGCCATAACCCCACTGCAGTCGACTCATCGGCTACCTCAGTTAGGACATCGTCTGACAAACTCAACAAGATCGATGAATGAGCCCTCTCCTCCATTGTTAACAAGGCAGGATCTTCCGTCTCAGTCACCTTAGGTGCAGCACCCTCAGGCCGAAGATTCACTCTTCGTCACCTTCGTGGAGAAACCCGGCGTCAAGGGTTTCCAGATGCACCGCTCCTTTAGCAAAGCCCTCATCTTCAACTGCCATAGTGCAAAACTATTCCTCCCATCGAACTTCTCAATCCTTATAGTCTCACCTGACATCTTCTCCTCCCTGGATCCAAAAACCTAAGCTCTGGTGCCAATTGTTGTGCGGAAGCGATACGGAGTAGATTCAAAAAATAAAAGACACAAAGATTTAACGTGGTTCACTATCAATGCGATAGCTACATCCACCGGGGCGAGGAAAAATATTTCACTATGTCGGGAGAATTACAGATTACAAAAGATGAGCACAAAGTTTTTCTAGATCTGCCTCTTAAAACTCTCAATGTGTTTGCCTCACAAATCTCTCCTTCAAAGAATAACTAAGTTAGGGTAGGGTTTATATATTAACCTAACCTAACAAAGATTATTCTAATTAAGAATAATAATAAACACTTAGTATAATAAAATAAACTAAGCTAAAGAGAGGAAAGTGGCGTCAAAGGCCAATAAACCAAAAAGCCCACCAACTTTCCAAAACAAGAAATCAAGAAGAAAAGTCAAACGCTAAGACATGGCAATTTGAACGCCAAATTCCAGGACTTCACGCGACCTGCAGCTACTCGCCCGTATTGCAGCTTCCCCTTACTAGTTTTCTTCCTTCAGTCTATTTTATCTCAACCTTGATCAAACTCCGACATACTCTGTAAGCGACATACGAGTCACATACTAACAGCTGCGTACATTCAACTTCCCTTATCCCGCCATTTACGGAAGTCATTGAGGCATTGGGGTAATGTCGTTGTGGTTGATTGTACATGCATAACATTGTCGTCTTCCAGTCCTCAGCAGGTGCCTTCAAACCATCGTCATCCTCTTCTAAAACTTTTATCCCCATAAGACCAAACTAGTAAAAGTATTTGCTCTCTGAACATTTTAGAGCTCAACTTGGTAAAATTGACTCAATCTAAATAAGCCGACTTGATTAAGTTTATTACTTGAGACTTGAAAGTTGAAACACAAGTGCCTAAATATATTATACCGGGTTTATTTAATTTGCAAAAATAGTCTTGCGAGCGCTGATGTTGCGGGTTATTTAATTTACAAAATAAGAAGCTAATAACTCAAACAAAGTAGTGTATTCGATAAGGCGAGTGAGATGAAGAGAATGGTGGTGGTAGTTTGTGTATTGGTGGTCAGAGCAAGGAGAATGAAGAGGATGAAGGAAGCTTGTTTGAGAGCAAAAGCATTGAATAAACTACTCGCTGTCTCACACAGCGAGAAGTTGTGTTTTATTTAAAAAATTAAAAATTCGTCCTTTCTGATGACGTGGACCCATTGCTTGTAAATAAGTCGAAACGAATACCAACTTTGTAAATATCTTGGATTAAAACGTCAATTAAGAAAAAAATTCATGGAATCTACTCTTGAACCGAGTTTTTGGACATGAAATTAACCCGATCCAAAATATAACGTGATAATATAACTCACATTCTAGTAAAATTAAAGAGGGGATTAAAAAAAAGGGGATTAAGTCCATCCGCCATTGTGTTACGATTGCATGACCGACGAAAATATAATCTCACGTCTTAGTAAAATTGACATGATCTAAATAAGCCGACCTGGTTAAGTTTACAATTGCATGACTGCATGACGGACGGAAATATAACAAGGATTAAACGATTTTTTGGATTACGTCGGATCAAAAAATTGTTCTTCGTATTGATCAAATGACCACAGCCTATATAGTTCTTCGTCTAAAATTAAACGTCCACATGCTCGCGTTTAATCGTCCCTGATAGCAAAGTAGTGGCCTATGCCCGGCCCAAGCCACTACTTTGCTATCAGGGACAATTAAACGCGAGACTGGCCCATGGGCCACTACTTTGCTATTAGGGGCCATGACTCTAATGACTTTATGGTATAAAACGGTCTTATAGGAAAGTTACTTATAATCTCATAACCGCAAGTCCGCAAGTGGATCGCATTATTCTCAAATCTCAACTCAATCGGTGTAACATAAAAATACAGTTCTAGTCAAATTATAGTATACAATAACATATTTGTCTACCTTTTATGTTCATAGCAAGGGTTATTTTGATCAAACGTAAATAAATGATCGAAATGATGAGAGAGTATTGTATTGAAGCTCATATTTCTTACAGCAAAAATATGCTACCTATCTCAACGTGGAGTATAACTCCATTAAATTAACAAAAGCCAATGAAAAAAATAGTTGAACTAGATTATACAAGTCAAGCAAGCCTAAACATCATGAAGCCCAAAAGCTGTAAAAAAATAAAGTAAAAAATTTGCTTATTTCCACATAATTTTCTAAGAAAGGATACTTTATAAATCCTACCCATTTTATTTTTTTTCGACAATCACGGTATCTTGTGCCAGTTTCAGTCACCCTGTAGTCAGATCATGTTCCGATTCTGCTGTTGATGCTGCAATGACAATGTTAAGCAAACATAAGTATTGCACTTATTGGCATACAAAGATAAAATGTTCTCATTAACAGGCTTAATCAGAATGCAAACCCGGAGTTTCTGTAGCGGATTCTAGTTCTTTCACGAGATTCTGTACATAAATAGCGAACTCAAATCTCCGTTTCTCCTTCTCTTTCAGACATTCAAAGTACGTCCAGCCTTCAGTTGTTGGTAACTTATGTTTGATATGAACAACAATCTTGGCCTTGTCTCCGATTTCTAGGATTTCCACGCTGTGAAAATTCGGAGTGAATTTATCTTTGGCGTCATTAAGATAACTGAAAAATAAAAGCGATAGTTAATGAAACACTGATAACTTGATTAAATTGCAGGTCAAGGTCTCAAGGAGTAAGATGACTGATAACACCAGAAGGCTCACGTTTCAATTTTGCGTTTCAGAGGCTCGGTTATTTTCTTGTCCGGAGCACTTAAGAACTCGATCTGATCATTTCAATCGAAATCAGTCTTGTGGTTGACAACATCTTTTAGGGCTAACACCGAGTTTGGATATATTATCTGCTGCTGCTTACCAACAGTGCGGACCTTTGCAAAAGTGGTGCACCAAATACCGATTCTTCTAACTTCCAGCTACAGATAAATCCAAAGGATATCAAATTATGTATTGACATTTTAGAAAATAATGTGTGAACAACAATAACATCATCCGAATGCTTCAAAGGCTTCTGCAAACGACGGGGTATGAGAGTGCGGAGAGAATTTAAGATGACCAAATTGGATGAACAATCTATGTGTAAGAAAATGTCAAAAGCAACAGAAACATAACTAACCAGTTTTTGATCAATGACACATAGGTCACCAACGTCGAAGGGGTGAACAATATAAACGAAGATGAGGCCTTGAAACAACATCTTAGCCGTGTCTCCAAAGATAAATGTGGCAGCCAATAATGGTGATGCTATGAGGACAAGTACATTTGTTTTAGCCAACCCGGTGAGAAGTAGCCACATATTTAATAAGTTGTCAGTTGTACCTCACGAGTAGCGATACATAGGACATAAAAACAGGAAAATGACTTCAAGTACCATAAATATTTTAACTTTCTGGAAAGTTATATCTTCTGTGGTCTTCACATCAGGAAGCAGTTTAAGAAGCATTTCCCAATCCTTCTCGAAATATGCTTTGCCTTCTACTTGCACAACCTGCTTCAATATTTCTATGCAATTGCTGTTTTCAAACAAATTAAAGAGATACGGAGTACATCAATACATATTACAGACGATATCATGAAAGGAAATTTAATTTTCTTAAGCATTATGATATTCTAAGAAATTGTTAGAAAAAGGAATGATACTTACGCATTATCATCTCCTGAATCGTTGCTTTGTAGATGATGGAGATAGGCAACAAAACTTTCCTTGGACAATGCATACTGAGCAGTCAAAAACCACTGAGCTGCCTTTTGTATGTCATATGTGGATGCCTTTGGACCAGTTTGGTTTATCAATTCCGCCCTGACCCTTTTCCTATCCAAAATAAGGCAAAACTCGCCCTCATCACTCATGTCCAGCAGGCCCAACCAAACCTTCTTTTTAGGCGGTGTTCTAGAGCACGACGACTCACAATTAGTGTCATGTGAATCTACCTCAGGCGACTCAGTGAGCTTCTGATAGTGGGTATAACTAAGCATGATTAGGAAGTACAACTGCTTCCCTATATCCGTAATTTTAGAATGTAATCTATTATACACGGTACGTGCCTCCCAATACAGGAGTATGCAAGATTTGATCAACCAAAGAAAAGAGCATACTAAAATACTAACCATTGTCCGAGTACCAAATTTTAAAATTTGCCTGTCCTCGGGTGTTGTGCCTAGATGGTTACCGAAGCAAACCACCCATGTAATTAGGAGCATCACCATGCTTAGAATGAAGATGATGCTCCTCTTGATGCCTGTGGCAACGTACACTATGTATTTTTTGTTGAAGGCGGCCTTACCTAAGCCGTCACAGCAAACTATTGATAATGCAGAGCTGAGACATTCACCAACCCCTAGATGATTTCCATAAATCTTCGGTAGTGACCACACAATGATATGAGTTAAGAGCGTAATGATGTTGTAACCTATCAGGAGAAAGAGTGATACCTTAATCCATTTATCAGTGTAAATTCCGGATAATTTGCTCTGCTCAAAAGTCTGGACGCTACTCATGACCACAACTTCTGCCCATAAGAATAGGAGACAACCGATGATCTCAGAAGTCGATTCTAAGAGAATGATACCTTTTTCATCATCGTCTGAAACTATTTGTGGTAGTGTAAAAAGTAGAACGGCCCAAATAACTTGGCTCAGAAGGTAGATTCCAATTAATATACAAATTATCTTAATCCACTTAGTTATCGGCAACCCGATGATTGTTACAAGTTCTAAACCTGGAACATACTTGACAATTAGACAGAATAGTCCTAATTCAACCAAAAGCAGAATTACGATCGCAAATATCCAGTAGCGCAACCAAGCTTTAAACAAAAAGTGTTTCACAGAGTCGACACCTCTGATAAGGAATTGAATCAATCGTACAACTACAAATGTGCCTAGTAACAGTGGAAGAACGACAACAGTAGCCACTGGTGCAAAACATACAAACAGCAAACAACAAATTATAATTTTAAGGAGCTTACATATTGGCATATAGCATGTTAAAAATGAGCCGCGTTTAGGTTCAGTTGGTTGTTCACTACCTGAACTTGGGTTTTCGACTTTGACACTAACAGAATCTGTACCCGTATTTTGCGAAGGTTGGATTTCAGGTTGTTTTCCTTGGGAAACGGAGCCAACCTCCACTTTTCTTTCCCCAGGCTCTATGCTAGCCATTTTTCCGGAAGCCTAGAGCGTACAATTGCTGTGTGGTATGATGATTAAAACGAACTTGTGTTGAAGGTTTGAGCAAAAAAGGAACAAAGAGGAATTTGAGCTCCAGTTTCCACTTTCCAGCCATTAGCTAACTTATATACAATTGAAACAAGATCAAATAATATGAAATTGTAATTTTTTATATGCGCATAAAACATAACATGGAGAAGCATGCACAGCTACTGAGGTAATTCATCTATCATAATCATTGTATAAAAGAACAATAACGTTATTATAGGCGGGAATATTCAAGACACTGAGGTAATCATTGTACAACAAAAACATACTTGATGATGTTCAATCATGCAAAGCTAACAGTTTTATTCTACCTAGTAAACTTAAACAAGGAAAAGTCAACTAGCTCCGGCACCAGCATACACACTTGGATTAATAATTATCTATTAATAATCCCTGTAATGGACTGTTAGAGTGATCATCATTGACAACGACAAAAGCGGCCTTGGTGTAGATGCGATTAAAATTAGATTACCTAATTAGCTGACTGATTAATGATACAGATGCATGTTTAAGATAATCAAATGAATTATGAGGGTTTGAAGAACAGCTTCTGACAGTCCATTTTCATGCATGTCACATATCTGTCAAACGAATATATATCCGAGTAAGACATGAACGAATAACAGTTGACTACAGAGAAAACCAAACAAAATAATGCAGCTGTTATAGTTTGGACTGCCGTCACCAATGTCATCTCGCATTAGTATGATATTGTCCGCTTTGTTGCCTTAGACAAATGGAATGGCGGGTAGTCAGGTACTTTACAAACAAGGTAAGACTTCTTACTTTAGCCGACCAGTACATTAAGGTTGTACGCCAACAAATTATATGGGGTAAGATCTATACACTCCATCTTAGTCAAAGATAATGTAATAATCCTTCTAACGAGACAGAGCAATTTAATGAAGTGAATCAAACTTTTTAGGTATTACTCCGTATAAGAATAATAGTTTCACAATCACAAACTGTTAAACAAAGATTTTAAGTGAAACATGCTATGAGAAGCTAGGTAGCACCAAAACGGACACGACACGGACACGTGATACGACACCCCATGAAAGTTAGGACACGGGACACGTTATATAAATTTAATAAAATATATATTTTTTAATTATAAAAGTTCGCTTTTATTTTTATAAAAGTGTTTGATGTCAAATTTAAATAAGTGAATGTAAAATTTGACGTTATTTATCACTCACTTTCATTTCACATCCAAACTCATCTTCTAATCAATATCTTTCGCGAGCTCATTTCTCGTCTAAAGAACATAATTCACCCTAAATGATGTCCAAATACCATGGACACGCATTGGAAACGGCCAAAATACCTTGAACACGCGTCGGACACGTGCCCAAATAAATGTTGGAAGTTAGACACGGCTTTATAGGTGTCCGACACGTTTCGACGTGTGTCCGACAAGTGTCGGTGTCGGGCACGGTGTCGGACACGGTACGACTAAAAAAGAGAAGTGTCCGTGCTACCTAGATGAGAAGTTAGTTAGACCAATTTCTATATCCGTTTCACAATAATAACTCATACAACGATCTTAAGTGAAACCCGCTACGAAAAATACAAAATTCTGAAAAATTTGTGGAAGATATATCAGAAATAACATGCACAATAACACAAACAACAATTACTGGGAAGAAATGCTGCAAATTATTGATCAAATTATTCAAATTCAATCATAATTGTGGACATGCATGTATCATCATCGTCTTCCCGTGATCAGCAGGTTAAATCTAATCATCGTACTCCTCTTCTGTAACTTGTATCTTCATAATATCGAACGACTGAAAGCATTTGGTCCGTGAATATTGTCGAGTTTGACACGGTAAAATTGACTCGATCTAAATGAGCCGATTTGATTATGTTTATATTTGTGACTTGAAAAGTAGAAAGTTGAAATTAGCCATAGTGTCTAAATATTGGCCCAAAACCTTAATTAACCCCGTCCACTTTAAATTCGAGTTTTTATGGAGATGAAATTAAGCCGTGGACTTTGGAAATTGGAATAACATCGACGGTTTAATTTTAAATCGTACTTGCATAATCTGATTTGATATTTACAATACAAATTTAACCCCGGTATAATCCGACCAACCGCGAGATGTACAATAGATCAAGCTTAGTTGAACAATTTAATGACTCGTTTGTCAGGTTAACCCACATTTTTCAAGTGAGTAAAAGTGACATTCTAGATAGCTATTTTTATTTTCAAACTCGAATGAGTTAAAAAATATGATATTTTATTTTTAAGACTCAGTTGAGATTTTTGTATATTCCCATTTCATACCCGATCTAATGTCAAATCGTAAACAATACTTACACCGTAATGAATCGCCCATTATTTTTGGCAAAACTTAGGAGTCATTTGGTTCAACAAGATAGTATGAAATATAATTGTATGGAGTTTGATAATATGGGAGTAGGGGTGATAATGAGATGAGTTAGCTGGTGAGCGATAACATGTGTGATAAGATAATATCTTGATTTTATTTTATAAAAACTATTTCCCCAATAATTTTACATTTAACCTCGGAATCATATTTCTGAAAATATCGAATTAAACAAAAATAACTTGACAATTATATATGGGATCGAGTTGAGCTCGCACTTGGCTTGAGTAAAAGCTCGCTAGTATGGTAACAAGCTCCAGTTTTTTCAAGCTCGGGTGAGCTCTAAATCGCCTCAAACTTGAGTTTTGTTCATGAGTCACGGGCGTTTCTTTAGGGGGTTCATGGGGTTCAATTGAACCCTCATTGACAAAAGATAAAATTATAATAGTAGAAGAAAGCATCAATAATCTGTTAGTGGTGCAATGGTTTGAGCAGCCGGTCCTGTGTTCGACACTCACAACTATCAAATTTTATTTTGTTTTGTTTGTTGGTCTTAATTTCAAATGTTATCATTAAATATTATACTCTTGGTATTTGGTCTCATTAATTTCTTTTACTTGTTAATTTTGTTTTATCTAGCATATTGTAATGAGTTTTATCAAATGTTTCAATACATAACATCAAAAATTTTTTGGTATCAAGGTTATTTTAAGAAAAAAACATTATATTTATAGATTACCGAAAAATTAAAGTAGCGATTCCAACTTTAAAAAAAATTGTCTATAATAGTCGAACCCCCATTAACGAAGCTCTAGAAACGCCACTGTCATGAGCATAAGCCGAGCAAGGTTAAGCTCGAGATCAGCTCGTTATCATCCACATATGGCAGTATGAATCACATTATGAATCACAGTTTTAACCAAATAACATTATAACCCATTAGGCCCATATTTCTTACAACAAAACGTACAGTACCTTGTATTTGATTCATGTTTTTTTTTATAAATCAAGCCAATATTATAAATCAAGAAAAATAATAAATTCAATCAACTATATAATTCCTTTTTTTTTTTTTTTCGACAGTGGCCGTATCTTGTGCCATTTTCAGTCACTCTGTAGTCAGATCATGTTCCAATTCTACTGATGCTTCTGCAATGACAATGTTAAACAACCATAAGTATTGCATCTATAGATAAAATGTTTTCGACTTTTCATTATATACAGGCTTAATCAGAATGCAAACCCGGTGTTTCTGTAGCTGATTCTAGTTCTGTCACGAGATTTTGTACATAAATAGCGAACTCAAATTTCCGTTTCTCCTTCTCTTTCAAACATTCAAAGTACGTCCAACCTTCAGTTGTTGGTAACTTATGTTTGATATGAACAACAATCTTGGCTTTGTCTCCGATTTCTAAGATTTCCACGCTATGAAAATTCGGAGTGAACTTGTGTTTCTCGTCATTAAGATACCTGAAAAACAAAAACAATAGTTAATAAAAGACTGAGAACCCGATTAAATTGCAGGTTAAGGAGTAAGATGACTGATAAAAACAGAAGCTCACGTTTCTATTTTGCATTTCAGACGCTCGGTTATTTTCTTATCCGGAGAACTTAGGAATGAGATTTGATCATTCCAATCGAAATCAGTCTTGTGATTGACGACATTTTTGAGGGCTAACACCGAGTTTGGATAGATTATTTCCTGCTGCTTACCAATAGTGCGAACTTTTGAAAAAGTGGTGCACCAAATACCGATTCTTCTAACTTCCAGCTACACAAATCCAAAGGATATCAAATTATGCATCAACATTTTAGAAAATAGTAATGCACAAAAGGCGGGGTATGAAAGTAATACGGAGTATAAACAAAACTAACCAGTTTATCATCAATGACACATAGGTCCCCAACATCGAAGGGGTGAACAATATAAACGAAGATGAGGCCTTGAAACAACAATTTAGCCGTGTCTCCGAATATAAATGTGGCCGCCAATAATGGAGATGCTATGAGGACAAGTACATTTGTTTTAGCCAACCCGGTCAGAAGTAACCACATTATGCCGGTCACAG
>JAGPOY010006841.1:2500-12566 GCA_018983105.1 Silene uniflora | reverse complement strand
TACCAAGTATATAGAAAGATATGCAAGTGTAACTATTTTATTAGATTAGTACCACTTTTTCTTTAATTTGTACAATAATCTATCAAAAAGCTTATTAAGAGACCGTCTCTGAGGAGATCGACTCTACTTAATAGGAATTAGAATTGAAATTACAGTTAAATCGGTGGTAAGGTTTAATCATAAGAAAAAAGTGACAAAAGGACATAACTTATTTAAAAAACGAAGTACGTTCATCAACCGCAACAAATAGTCAACCTAGGCTAAAATCTACAAATAACGTATCTCGAAAGCATATATCGCGCACATAACCCGGCCAACGGCCGGGCTTGAACACTAGTAAGGCTTATTTAATGATAAATCCGTTTTGTACAATATTTAACCTTGGCATCCTACAAAGACCACTGTAAAAACAAAAAGGGAAAAGGGCATTAATATACCTGATCACGCCGCCGGAGCGAACCTAAAATTGATCTTGGATAGTTGGATTCTTGGCATTTCAGGTTTGTTATTTTGATGTGTTTTATTCTTGGCAATCGCTTTCAGTTAGATTTACTCCATGTCGTCGCAATCAATTTTTACTACTGTATTTTTTGTGAAAACATCTTCATTAAAGGTAAACAAACGAACTGCGAGATTATTTAAAAAAAAAAATCAATTGATAGTGAACAGACTAATTTACTCTCGTGTCACAATTGATTTTTTTTTTTTTCGGTTACCACAAATTCTTGTTACTCTAATTTGGTTTAACTTAGGAAGATTTGATATGCGCGGAGAGGTGAAATTTTTTGTTTGGTTCAAAAATAAAAATTCTTAAATTAGGTTAATTTCACGTTTGTTCAAGGTTAGGAATTTAATTGCTACAATCAAAATGTAAGGGCCTTAATCTAAAGGTTTTGTATGTTACTTTTGGTTTTTATTATGATTTGTGACTTTTATTTTTTACTGTATCATTTTAGTTTGCTTTTATATGTTTCATTATATTTCATGCAAAATAATCAAAACGTTTATTTATTTGATAGGGATGGCTCTCTCGTTGGATCGTGACGACCTTTTGGACATTGAAACTATCCGAAAAAGGTAAGATCTATGTTATTTGTTGTTAATAACTGATCTAATTCATTCGACAATTCGAATATTAAGTACTAGAGTTCATAATTGATTCTAAACGATGTTCCGATAAATCGATAATCAATCCCATATTATTTGAATTTCAGGGTGAAAGAACGAGGAAAGAGACGTAACGAGGTAAACCCTATTCAATTTACCAAAGAATTTCCTGAATGTTTAATTTACGAAATTCTATCTTGGTTATCTGTAAAATCTTTGGTACGCTTTAAATCCGTATGCAAGTCTTGGCGTACTATGATTAAAACCAAGAGTTTCGTATCCAAGCATATGCAACAACGTTACTACCACAGCAAAGACGATAAATGTCGCAACTGCCTCATTGTTGCATTTAACGTACTTCCTAATGAATTTTGGTGGTACCAATATTTGCTCAACAAGAACGGTAAAAGAGTCTTCGCACATACTGAAATATATCATCACCCAGCACATAATCATCTATTTTGTGGGCCTTGTGACGGATTATATTACGTTTGTGGCCCATATAGGAAAGACCGTAGACGTCTATGGAACCCAACTTTGAAGGATAGTAAATACTTACCGCCGATTGTTTCCAAACATGATCTTCCATCCAATCGATATTTTGCGTTTTGGGATCATAATTACGGGTTTGGATTTGATCCCGTGTCACAACTCACAAGATTACAAAGTTGTATTAATCAAAGATATTGTGGACGTGTCCAATAACCTCTTGGAAAAGCCTCCTGGTGTGTTAGTCTACTCATTAAAGACCAATTCTTGGAAATACGTTACCGATTTGCCTAAATACTACGAATTGAGAGATAACAAGTCCTATATTTTCGCAAAGACAAGTCTCTATTGGGGCAACCAAGTGATAATCGCGTTCAACTTGGCCACCGATGAATGTCGTGAAATTCAACTACCGATGCCGATCGACGAACATGGTCGTGCTTACGAGTGTCTCATGGTATATCATGGGAAGATGGCTTTTGTTAAGGTTGATCATAACAAGAAGTTTTTTTCTGTATGGGCTTTGAAGAAGGGAAAATGGGCCAATAATTTCCAAATGAGCCTTCATTTTGGGGTCCAAGAACCATTGGGCCACTGGAGGGATGGGCTGCTAATGTTTTTAACTTATGATGGTCGAAATCTAGTTATATGTAACCTTGACACACTAAAAAGTTACGAGTAGGTTTTAAAGATACGTAGTTCTGAATCTTACTATGATGTCAAGGGCATTTGTGCTTACGAGGAAAGCCTTGTTCCCCTTAATTAGGACGGTAATTCTTGCTTCAATCTGTCTCACTATAAACGGATACTATCTGTTTAAAGTTATAGATGGATAGTGACCCTCTCAAAAAATGCGAATGGGAGGCAAGTGGAAAATCCATTTCCCACCCACTTGCACTATCGTTCTCATTTATTGAATGCAGTAAAACTTGGGAGAGACGGTCTTTCGATAAATTATTGAGAGACCAGTCTTCTGTATCCTTTTATTTGTATTTTGTAACCTTTTTATTGTTGATCGTGACATAATAAATGTACCGTTTTATTTTTTAATCATGATTTGTATCTGTTATTTCGAGGCGATCCAAATTTTGTTTAGCGATAGGAATAAAGTCATTACATATGTTAAATTAGATGATAATCCACCATATAATCATGATGTATGTGGTCCTTGTGACGGATTATATTATTACCGAAAAACTTAATATTCCATCCCTGATATTCCATCCCGACTTTGAAAAACTTGGCAGAGCATGTTTTGGGTAATGACCGAGGCGGCGAGGCCTCTGGAACCCGAGTTTGACTGAGACACTGAGTACAAGGCATTACCTCCTATTGTTACCGAAAAAACTTAATATTCCATCCCATCTAGCTTTACATAATTGGGAGGCTTGCTGGTTTGGATTTGATCCCGTGACACAAGAGTCAAGACTATAAATTAGTTGTAATCAAGTGTTTTACTTCTGACGACGATGAAATATCTGATGATGATGATAAGTTACTCGAGAATGTCCCTCCTTGTGTGTTGGTCTACTCATTAAGGACTAATTCTTGGAGATATGTCACGGATTTGCCTAAATTTTATAACTTAAGGAACAATTAGTCATATGTAATTGTAAATACAAGTTTGTATTGGCTAGCATCAAAGGATGAAGACCCTCAAAGACTCGAAGCAGTCATTGTTTTCAACTTGGCCGCCAATAAATGTCGAGATATTCAGCTGCCAGAGCATCGAACCAAAAACTCAATTCCGAGGGATGATGGTTGTGATTATAAGTGTCTCATGGTATATCACGGCGATATAGCTTATGTTACGATTGATCATGTTAACAAGTGCTTTGATGTATGGGCATTAAAGGAAGGGTGGTTTGCTGGTGTTCCAATCGTATGTAACCTTGACACACAAGAAACATGGGAGCTAAGCGGACTTCCACTTAAACCTAATTGTAAGTATTTGTTCATTTATGATTACCAGGAAAGCCTTGTTCCGCTTTCTCATGTAATGAACCATATTGATAACAAATACTACCTCCTACTTCCTTTGTTGTTCCCCTTTTAATAAAATACCCCTCACATATATTAAAGCAAGGGGAACAACAAAGGAAATAGGAAAGAGTAGTTATTTATCGGATATTACGAGTCAACTGGATTATCTTTGGTGAAAATGTTACATCATCAAGTTTGTAGGCAGAAGCTGCACGGCTAGCCAAGTCGAAGCAGCTAGCAATTCTTGCAGAAAGTAGTAAAATAAACTTACAAAATAAAAACGCCGTTGCCGGGGATCGAACCCGGGTCACCCGCGTGACAGGCGGGAATACTTACCACTATACTACAACGACTTGGTTGATTAGAAAGTGCCACATTAGATTAATAACTAATAACCAGTACAAATACCAACCTCTTCTGAAAAGATTGTGAACTAATCATGTAACTTTGAGAAGAAGCCGATCAAAGCATAGACTTACATGATAAAAGTATCAGATACATGAGACCTATAGCATTTTGGTCGCGTTCCCATAAGTCGAAAATTAAAGCTCAATTCCTTCTGGCAGCAATCATCCTTCGTTAGCATAATATTCACTTCAAAGTTCATACTTCAAACACATTTATTGCAAAAGATGCTATAGATCTGATCTATAAGCATAAAAGATTTACGGCGCTTCATGTTTCAGATAGGCAAATGTATATTGATGCACAATTACACATCGAGTAAGTTCAACCTGTACTGTTTTTGACTCGCCTGGCCTACAAACTCAGGTGTGCTATATTCAGTAAAAAAAATGCTATCAATATGGTGAGGGCTTTAAAAAAATGCTACTCCCTCTGTTCCGGTGAGATGTTTACAGTTTCCTAATCGGGGGGTACGAATGAGATGTTTACACTTTCTATTTTTGGTAAATTTTAGGCCATGTGGATTGTGGGCCTATTTTGCTTAATCACTCAAATTAATACTCAATAATCACTCCTCATTATTTCTGAAACCCTACCTTCCAAACACATTTTCGCCGCTCTCAAAAACTCTCTCTCTCTCTCTCTCCCTCTCCCTCTCATCGGACACTCACAATTTCTGCCTATCACACACAAATCCTACTCGCTCTAGATCTGGTTGTCATGGAGTCAAAAATCGGTTCTATTAATTCTAAAAGCATTCCTCCTATGGATTCTCCCAAAAAAGACATTGTTGGTGTCGTTTCTGAAGAGATTGTCGCTGCTATAAGGTGCGATCTGAAGGAAGATAGTGTCGATGAAGACGGTGGTGGTTGGGTCTCGAAGGTTTGTATCCTCCATCTTTTGTTGTGAAACTTGTGAAATCTTGTATTTTGCTACAGGTTGTTATAATTAACTGATGGATAAATGATGAAGAAGGGTAATAAATTGAGAAATAAATTGAAGAAGCTAGATGAGAAACTCTATTATTTCACTCTCTGATGTCTGTTGTTTTCGTAATTCAAGCACTTTCGATTTAGTCGTAAAAATGATTAACAATGAGAAAAACTTCAACTTACATAGTTCAGGACTTCAGGATGCTTTTCATTGACGGGCACATCTTAGGTTTTTTAATTGGGCTCGATTAAAATAGCAACACCACAAAATTATATGCTGATGAGTGATGTAGTGCGGTTTGGCGTCTTCTGTGGTAGTGTGATAGGGTAATGCCTTCTTACATAGAAGTAGTTCGGGATGCTTTTATAATTGCTTGTATAAGTGTTTCTTGGGTTATGTCAACTGAAAAAAATTAATGTCGTCTTGGGAGGTTTGTTCACAAGTGTTCCGGTAATTTACCGACGACAAAACAATTATTTTCCAGATCTTATCGTTAATCGCTCAGTTGATGGGTAAAGAAATTACTTTTAATTATTTCATTTATAAAGCTTTAATATTTCTGGGTTTTGCCTTTGATTGGTAAATTTATGAGTATTCTTATGAAATTTAAAATGTTGGGGTTTGATTTTCGGATGTTGGGGTTTGATTTTCCTTGCGCACGTTCTCTCATTTGAAATGCACATGGATTTTTATAGATTAGTTGTTGCTCATTTTAAATTATCAATGAAAGTTCATCCAAAGATTTGAGATTGAAATTAAATTATGGGTTGTTCACATTTACAGATGGTCAATTTTTTGTCTTTAATCTGCTGTTATTGGATTTCTTTAAGCAATCAGTAGGTCGAGCTTAAGACGGTTTTATGTTAAAAAGATCACAATTCCTTTTCATTTTAACATTATTTAATCGGTTGTGAGTACGTTAAGACCGTCTGAAACAAGAATTTGTGTTAATTAATTGTGTCTTGTGATTTCCAGGGAGATGATGAATTCGATATGGCCACAGGAGAGGAAAAGGCTTTGATGGTGAAGTGATTAAGTCTCCATCTCCAGAGAAACCATGGAAAATGCCTGCTGGATGCTGTCGCAAGTGTGATATGGAACTTGATGGCCGCATTGGTATGTGGATTGATCCTCAAGACCGTGAATACAAGCGTTCAATTGAGAGTTGATCTGAGACGGACCGTGAGTATAAGGATCAGTTCATAATTTGGTTGGAAATGTCCCTTCAAAAATTTCACGGTTGTAACTTGTAAGGTGTTAATGTTGAAGATGTATGTCCACAAATATTGTTTAGTGAAACTAAATATTGTTTAATGAAAGTGATTAAGATTTGTTTAACCCAACAACTTGCATTCCTTTCTATTTTATATTGAGTTTTATTTCATTTTTTATCCTCTCTCTCCTCACCTAGTTATTTGTGCAAAATGCAAGTGTAAACAACTCACCGGAACGGAGTGAGTATCTTTGGTGAAAATGTTACTGAAAATGCTATATTCAGTACAAACTCAGGAGAGGCATTCTTTTAATAAATTATCGAGAGACCAGTCTTCCGTACACTTTTATTTGTATTTCGTAACCCTTTTGTTGTTGATCGTGACATAATAAATGTACCGTTTTATTTTTAATCATGATTTATATCTGATAATTTATTACCTGTGGTACAACTTCTGTTTTATTACCTGTGGTACCACTTTTTTTAAAAATTTTAAATTAATCTCTCAGTAAACTTATTGAATATCGGTCTCTCAGGAGACCTTCAACTTTAAATTGTTGTTTGTTGGTTCAAATAAATGTACGATTTTATACTAACATAATATTTTCATATACTAACTGAAACTAATATAGATCCCGCTCAATACATGTACGATATATATTTCTAGACATTTTCTTTTTTTTTGTGTATTATTACTCATTCCAAATTTATACCGCAATTTTTCATATTTCAACTGCAAAACAAATAAAAAAAAGTTGGAGTATATCATGAAATCTATATTTTGATAAATTTCTTTTTTATCATAAAGTGTGAATAATTTCAATTTGTACTAAGTATTTTATAATTTCATACCACTTATATTTTATTTTGATTAAAACATTATAATTTAGAAATTAATGAAGATATTATTTTAAAAAAATAATAATTTAATGGAAAAAATCTCATTTATTTCATTATATAAATAGATGGAGTTGGAAAGGAAAGCTTTTGAGAATTTTTATTCTTTTAATACATAGGAAATAAAAAAAACAGTAGTAATATTTCTAGATACTACCTTTTAAGAATTTTTATTCCTTATATAAATAATAGTAATTTTATTTATGGCATAGAATTAATATGATATATATAATGTTAGGACCAATAAAAAAACATTGCACTTTAGCATGACAATTTTAAAGCCCTCTTATTCTTTTAGTACAAACAGGATTAGGATTTAAAAAATATCGCACATAAAGGTTTAGTAGAAATAAAACATTAAAAGAATTTCTGCTCACGCTTCACCTACTACGCCGCGACGGTAAGTCATCATACACTCAATAATTTGATCACTTCGAGTTGCTTAGGTTTGCTGATGTTTTACACTCTCTCCGTCTCAATCATTTGTTTGCCTTTGATTAACGTAACTCACACAAAGAATAAAAAACGGCAAACAAATAATTGAGACAGCGGGAGTACATAATTAAAAGTGATGTTTTATACGGAGAACTAATTTAGATAAGACTTATTATTGCTATTTGGTATTACAGTCGATTGTTTACACAAATTGTAATGTTATCCGTATGATAGGTATGGCTCGTCGCAAAGGCGCTAATGAACTCAACAACATCTTAAAGAAAAGGTTAGTTATTTGTATTTGTGATCCTTATTATTTCGGAGTTCGATCACAGAATCATAGTCTAGCTACTACTCGCTCCGTCCCAATAAAGCAAGTGTAAACTATTCACAGGAACAGAGGGAGTATGTGGTACATTACTCGTATTAAAACTTCTTTTAATCACGATAAATGATTTTTCCTATCCAATAATGATATCCTTTATATGATTAGTTAATACTCGTATAAGAGTGTTGATGAGACGTCTTTAGTATGTGTTTAGAGGTTCGACTTATTGAGTTAGGATTAATAATATCCTTTTATATTTTGCAGGGAAGGAAGACAACGAAAGAAGTGGTCAGAAGTAAGCATCATACATAATAATGAAGAATTTGATGAATGTATGTTTTACGAGATTCTATCTTGGTTACCCGCGAAATCTCTGTTACGCTTCAAATCCGTATGCAAGTCTTGGTGTGCTATGGTCCAAACTCCGAGTTTTATATCCAAACATCTTAAGCACCAGTACAACAACCGTATGCATGATGATTGCCTCATTGCAATATATGAGTGTAAGGTATCCAGCGACACCTTTTATTTCGAGCCGATCCAAATTTTGCTTAGCGAGAGGTATAGAGTCATTACATATGCTAAATTGGGTAATAATCCGCTATTTAATCATGATGTATGTGGTCCTTGTGACGGATTATATTATCTATGGTCCGGCTATGTTTTGGGAAATGACCGAGGCCTATTTAACCCGACTTTGAATGAGTACAAGGCATTACCTCCCATTGATACCGAGAAACTTAACATTCCATCCAATCTAGCTTTATATAATGGGGAGACTTGCGGGTTTGGATTTGATTCAGTGACGCAAGATTATAAAGTTGTAGTAATCAAGGGTTTTACGCTTACGGATAAAGCTAGTGATGATAACGAATATGACTATGATTCATTACTCGAGAATGTGCCTCGTCCTTGTGTGTTAGTATACTCATTAAGGACTAATTCTTGGAGATATGCCGCGAATTTGCCTAAATTTTATGACGTGCTTCGCCATAATGAGTCTTATGTATTTGCAAATACAAGTTTGTATTGGCTAGCATCAAAGGATGAAGACCCTGAAAGACTCAAAGCAGTCATTGTTTTCGACTTGGCCACCGAGAAATGTCTAGATATTCAACTGCCAGAGCATCAGATTAAAAATTCAAGCCGAAGGTATAGTTTTCATTTTGAGTGTCTCATGGTATATAACGGTGATATAGCTTATGTTACGGTTGATAATGTCAACAAGTGCTTTGACGTATGGACGTTGAAGGCGGGTTCTTGGACCAAGAAACTAACGATGGGACTCGTTTTCAAAATCCACGGACCGTTGGGTCAATGGCGGGATGGTTTGCTAGTGTTTGAAGGAAAGGGTGGTACTACTCTAATCTTATGCAACCTTGACACACAACAAACTTGGGAATTAAGCGGACTTCCAGAACTTGATTCTGCTCATCGACAATGTACGTTTATTTGTCCGTACCAGGAAAGCCTTGTTCCGCTTCATAATGTAACCCCCCGGATTTATAACTAGTAGTTGATTGATGCCTTTCGTTTATATTGGTATTTGGGTACTTCTCATATCTTTCGTCGTATTTGTTTTCCCACTTATATCCTCGCAAAGAAACCTAGCGGCTTTACAAAATGTCAGTGTCCAAATGTTTGTATCTGTTTTATTGATAAAAATAAAAAGTGACGACGTGGACACTATGGACCCAAATAGTTTCAATTGACCGCTAATTATCTAATTATTTTGCTAAACGCTAATTATCCAAAAAAATTGATTCTCCTCAATCTTAAATAACTATAAATTTTTTGAAAAGTTTAGCTAAGATTCCTATTCTGTTACTCCGTTCGTTTCGGTCAATAGTTTACACTTAATAAAATTTCTCTGGTTAAAATTTTCGATCTTTGTTTCGTCTCCTAACTTTAAATCATGATTCAAATAAAATTTGTATACGTACAATCTGATAAGTAGACCTGTAGAAGGTTGCATCATATGTGTAAACGGACAACGTGAAATGAGGATATTAAACCCGTTTCTCCTAATATCATGTAGAACCGTCTTACATAAGACCTATTGCTCCTACAGTGAACCGTCTTACTTAAGAAAATCGATTTTGACAAAGGAGTAAGGAGACCACGGTAATAACAAAGAGAAAAAAGGGTATTTATATACGTGATTACGATCAGTGAGGATCATCTGTCCCATTTGGTTTCCCATGTGTGTGTCACATCAGTTAGCTTCTTCTATAATAACAATGGGTTTACGATGGTCACAGTTTCAAGTTTCCTAA
>JAGPOY010006838.1:0-10068 GCA_018983105.1 Silene uniflora | reverse complement strand
AATTTTCTTTGAGATATTTTTATCTAAGTTTTTCTAACGTGTGGTCAAAAGGCACGTGTTAAAATGTTAATTAGATAAACTTTTGCAAGAATATCTCATGAGAAATTGAGCTATGAACTCGTAATTACCATACATTGAAAATTATAAAAGTTGAAAGTACATACTCGTTACTCAAAGACAACTATTAAGTTGAAAATACATTTATCATTTTAAGTCGAGTCTACTGGACCTTTACCATTAAGTTCATCAATAACATTTATGTCCACATATCCATTTAGATTATGAAGGTGACATTTTCGGACATATTATATAAAATTACGAATAAAATAAACATACAAACTAAGTATCTTGTATCCAGACTATTGGGTAATATATCATTGAATGATGCAAACTCCACGGAATGATCGGGAATAACGACATCTGTGGTGGGATTCGATAATCTCCCGTGTTTTACCTATTATGGATTATGAAACAAATATTAAACGTCATTTATAATACATATTTTTTTAATTATAGAAGTAGCGTATAATATGATTATTTGTTTGTAGTTCTCTCTCATAATATTAATGGCATATATGATGCAGATTTTTATTATGAATATCTGTTTTTAATATAAATGATTTATTGTTCATTATTGTATATTGAAACGTTTAAATAAGTAAGAATATATCAATGGATGAACGCTTAAATTAAATAAGAATTGAGATGAGCTAGTTTTTAGAAATTATCAAATTGAATAAGAAGATTGCTCGAAATCTTCTTGGGAGATTTTTAGCCATTAATGCAGATGTTTTTCATTTCCTTAATTTTTCTCTTCCATATATTCTTGTAGTTTAGGAAACAAAACTATTTATGTCAAGAATTTATTATTATTGAGCAATGAAATCAGTAAAGAAAAAACAAAGTCTTCTTAGCAAATGAGCGGGAAAATTTTTAATAGAGAGCTGCTATGTGTACAGGTGGTTCTTCTATTATAATTATATATAGATTTGGAGGAAAAGGATTTGGAGGATTATAATTTCTTTTATTTGAATTGCAAAATGGAGACGGAAGGGATTTGGAGCCCCACACTCCCCACTAATTTAACTATTGTTTCGATAGATGAGAACTACAGGCACCCCGGTGGAATGCAAGCGAAAATTGACAGAAGAAGAATATGAAGCTGCTATAAAAGGAAATGTAGCATTCCTAAAGGAAAAACTGGACTCCTTAGGAATGGATTTTTTGGTTTCACAAACACCCAGGGAAGGCAACATCCTTCATGAATTAGTGCGATCGGGATTATATGGAGGCAACCTCGAAAAAGCCCAAGAGTTCATCAAACAAGCAATACAAATATTACCCTCGCTCATCAGTCAACAAGACCGTAATGGCGATACCCTTCTTCATCTCATTTTGGAGAAATCACGTGGATGGCTTGACAGTCGTAATAATTACCTCTTGCTGATTGTGCAAAGAGAGGCCTTGGATCAGGGCAAAGATGGGCCATGGAGACTGAAGAATGACAAAGGTGACACGCCACTTCATGTTGCGGTTAGTACCGGATATTATGATTTTGCAACTCATTTGCTGGAGGTGGATAGTGAGGTGGCTGGATATGTCAATAACCGCAATCAGACCGCTCTTCATCTTCTGTCTTCTCGTTCCGGTAATGTATCTTCTTCAAGAGTTAAATGATCACCTTAATAGGAATATATTTATAATAGTTGGGCCTCAACCATAGCCTTTGAGGCCCAACTATTATAAATATATATTCCTATTAGCCTTAACCATAGCCTTAAGGTTTTGGTTGAGATGGTTCATCTATCACACCTGTGTGTAATTGTGAAAATGAGATGATTTGGCTCCCTTTTACAATTTATATTAGCTCCACAAAAGGTTTTAAACTTTTACGTAAGAATTTGTGTCGCAATATATGTCCGTCAGCCTGCTAACTTTCGTAATTAATATCTTAGATGACAATTCCGAGACAGTTGACAAATTAATAAGTTGTCTGATCAATGGAAATGCTGATCTACCTTACATGCAAGACGAGGATGGTCTTACCCCTTTACTAACCGCTGTTGGAGAACGTAATTTGGACATGATCAAAAAACTTCATAAACGGTTCCCTGCCAGCGCGGTAATTGCGGATTTCAAAGGGAGGACACTTTGGCATTGGTTTGGATCTCGACCTTTTGCACAAAATCTTTCATCATCAGATGCCGAAGTTTATGAGGATTCAGATATATATAAAGAATGGATCTTAATTAAAAATGATGATTATATGAAGAGGCTAATGGGAAACAAGGACAATGATGGCAACACACCTCTACATCTTGCTATGACAAATCAACAATTTAATTTTGCAAAGTTTATTCTTACAAACGGCTACGGAGGAATTGTACAAATATTGGCAACAGAAAACAAGGAGGGTGTTTCATCTTTAAATTTGATTGGGTCAGCTGAGCATCTTCCTCCCCAGGTAACTCATTATAACTATAACTATATATACTACTCACTTGGTCGGATCCCATTTTGAAATAATAATAAATAATAAACGTGTGATGGTTCTAAGTTTAACCTCGCAAGTGTACGGGTGTCGTTGCACAATATGAGGACCGAATCCACGAGGAGCGAAGGAGAGTACTAATCGTTTTTAATCTTTTGTACGTTTAACTAAGTCAAGCAATAAAGGGTGGTTTCATTATAGTATCTAAAAGGACTACAATAATTATATGAAGGGCAATAAAATTAGGATGAAATAGTAAAACTAATAGCAAGAATATGAAGAGTGGTGAAAGTAAGGTAGTAGTGAACTAGTGATAGGAGCAATGAATGTGTCTAATAATTTGGTTTATAAATTGTATATACTAGTCAAAAGTTTAAGAAATGTCATAAGGAAACGTATTATATACGGAGTAAATGATTTATAAATGATAAACGTATAGGTTACACATATTAACGCAATTATATTTTATGTAATAAATTTTAAATGGCAAGTTTATCACAAAAAGTTCAGAGAGACGGTCTCTCAATAGCATTATTAAGGGACCTCTCACATGATGGGTCTTTAAATTCAAATTTTTCTGAGCTTATATGAAATTTTTTTGAGTTATAATGTACCTTTTTGAGATTAATATTTAAGTAAATAAACTCAAAAATTATATAATAAAACTCATAATTTTTAAAATAAAGCTCAAAAACTATACAATTTGAGATAGTATCTCAGATGTATGATCCACTTACTGGTTAATAAGGCATTAAAGTATTTTGTTAATGGGTTTACAATATTTTATCGTAAATCTGTTTTACATATACCTACTCGGGAAGTTTGTATTTTAATATTTTGATTTTTGTTGCACACGTAGCTTGAGAATTTCCTCACCAACAAAATTAGGAGTATAATATTACCTGGAGAACGAAGTATTTACAGCATACCAACAACAAAGATGGAAGCATATACAAATACGATGGGTCTAATAGCAGCTCTATTAGCCACCATTAGCTTCACCGCAGCATTCACTGTGCCCGGCGGACTAGATAGCGGTAACGGAACCCCACTCCTCCTACGACAAGTGGTGTTTCAAATTTTCATGACTGCTGACGTGGTGGCGATGTGCTTGTCAGTGATGGTCCTCTTTTGTCTCCTATGGATCATGACAACGGGTGACAAAAAAGAGTCTGTCTTACTTCTTGACTTAAGTGTGTTTTTACTCCAAACATCATTTTATGCGACACTTGTGACATTTATGACGGGAGTCTATGTGACGACAATATCTATTGTTCCGGCCATTGCTATCTCCACTTGTGCTGTCTGCACTTTGCTCATCATTCTTATGCACAAGAGATTAGTTATGTTGACCATTGTGCCCATCTTTAGGACGTTGATCGTCTTAATTCCGGGTATTATATGGTTAACAAAAATCTCAACAAGAGTGTTTGTGTTCAGGCAGCGGTACCGAGATGACATGTGATCTTAAGTTTCAGTATCATATAACGCTTTTCTTGCTTTGTTCCATGTCTTAAGAAATTACTCCGTACCTCTTTACTTTGGCTTTCTGACTTTAATTGGGTTTGATTATCATTTTTATCAAGGAATATGATGGGGGCGAGTTTGTGAATTTCGAGATTATTGACACTTGTATTAGACCACACTTAGATTGATGATGCCAAGTTTGTATGTTAATTAACGTTTGCTTCTTAAGTTTTTTTTAATAGCATTTGAAGCTTGCAAATCACTCCCCAAGATGGACAAGAATGATCAAGATGAATAACATCCATAGCCTAAGTCAAGTGTTGTAAAGCAAGAATTGTGTAACATGCTTAATTGTGTCAAGTGTTGGCAAAACCATGTAATAGTGCACTGCACTGTGGTTTCTGGTACAAACTCGTGGGAGATTATTTTCCGAAAATAAAATGTCAAGTTTAAGATTTTCAATTTTCAATTCTGAAATGTTTTGAGAAATCAACCATCAAGAAAATACTTTTATTTATGGAAGAAATAAAACTCTTTGAAGCTTAAGGAAGAATGAATAATAAATTACTATTAAAGTACATTTGCTTTTTCACAAAAGTACAATTACTTTATGGTAACTAATGCAAGCAACTATCTAGTTTACTTTAATTACAAAATCTCTTTTGTAGTTGCTGAAAAATCTTCCTTAGTTTTCATAGTACTGTACTTTATTATTTCTAAATAAAAAGTAGATCTAATATCCTTTGGTCAATAGAGCAAAAGTGTACTTTTGGATTTTTCCTTTGTCCACTCTTCCTCTATAAATAGCCTCTTGATTTCTCATTTATTGTAAGACTTTTTAAGAGCATTTATTGAGTAAAATCTTTGCAAATCATTTATGTACTGAAAGTTTCTGTTTTCATTTAAGTGTTTGCAAAATCGTTCAAGTCTTAAAGTCTTCAATCATTTTCGAAAAGAGTCATAAATCTCCATGTATCAGTTCGCTGCACTGTGTCATAATGAGTTTGTTCCATGATTCTTGTGTTTAAGTTTTCATTGTAATCTCCATGTTCTTTAGTGAACAACTGAGATTCTGATTCTTCAAACCTAGAGATAGAACACTAAACTCTTAAAGCGGAGTAGCTTTAAGTTTGAGTTGCAACCGGAGTAGGTTGGCGAGTTATTTTCATTGTAAGAGGTTTAGTTGTTTGAGTAAATTTCTAAACAAGCAATAAAATAACGGTTGGACGTAGGCCTCGGAGTAGAGGTTGAACCAATTTTTTAATATCGTCTTGTTTGTTCATTTACTCTTACGTTCCTTGCTTTCGCTTTAATTATATTGTTAAAACTCGAAATCTGTTCCATGCAACAGTCAATCACACTGTGACATACAGCAGCTGGAACTTTTGTGAACTCACCTTCAATTGAGCTTCTCAAAAGTTAATCACATTGATCTTACTTGTGTTATCAATTAATCAAGTTAAGAACAAAATTTTAAAAAGGGTACACTTAATTCACCCCCTCCCCCTCTTAGGTGTTAATCGTTCGTAACTCAGCAACTTGTTTATCCATTATTCTTGTTTGAGTTTTTCTCAAATAGCACAACTGCCTATTTTAGGTTTACAACTTGCAAGTTCTTCAATAAGAAGTTCCACTACATTTATTTAACGTTTTGCTAATTATTGTAAATTGTACTTTTTTTTTTGTAAGACTATGTTTATATAGGTACATTTAGGGCTGTAAATGATCTAAGTCGTTCCCTATAGCCCTCGGCACCAGCTCGGTCAATGCTTACTGATTCCGAGCAGATTTCGCGACGGGGTGGACCAAATTCAAGGCGATTCCAAGCTTAACAGAGCTTGAATCGGACACTCGTTTAGGCTCGTTTTATTTTATTATTAGTATTTAACTAGTTTAGATGTTCGTGAGTTGCAACGGGGTAATTAACTTAGTTATTCCAGAAACCAATGGACTTTAATGTAAATAAATAAATATATACAAATTAATTATACTATATATTTTTAAATCAACCACTATGCGATGGAGCTGGACAAGGGACTTCAATGTAAATATTATATACTTTAATTTTGGTTGAAATATAAATTTAGAGAACGCCGGAATATGATAATTTTCCTTAAAATAAACATGCCCCATTTATGGTATTATTTAGTATAAATCAATATATCAATATATCTATCTATCTATATTAATAAAGGAAGCTTTTTTCGAGTGATTATAGAGACTCCAACTTTTGTAAAAGACTTTCGAGCCATTTCTATGACAATTATATCGATTAGAATTAGACTCATTCTCTAATTGCAGAACATAAGCTTGCTACAATTTGTAACGTAATACATGTATACGTAGGACAGGAGTGTAGGACTGTAGCTATTGATAGCATCTACGATTCTACACCATATCAATAACCGTGTAGTGCTAGAATCCTAGCTAATAAAAATCTCACCGTACATAGAATTTTCCACCAACATTCAAAGTATAAATACTCAATTATTGTTTTCCTACTTTTACGCATTAACGTGTATCCATCCCAAATTATTATAGTATACTCCGTAACTTGAATTATTTGCTTATTATTTTTTATGATATTATCATATCGTTTATTTCATATATGATATTTATGTCGCCTTGAATTAATCTGTTGCGTGTCCGTTATATATTATTCTTATTAATAAGTCTTTCTTACTATGTAGGTTAAGATTATCATTACATGAACGATCAAGATAACGTAATTTTCACAAGGGATTTGATTATCTTTAATTTGTAGCTGGTAGATCTACTTTCAGCGGTGGAGGCGGGTATGAGAGACTGAGTAGCAGGGCGCGTATAACAAAGTTCAAAGTTTAGTTACGAGTTTTTAAAATTTTGAAGTTTACCTTATCTCAAAACTATTATTTACCTATTCGCTCCACTGGAAATTTTCACCCAGTTAATTTCAAATCCCGACTCTGCCGCTCTCTATGTATGCTTATAGACTTATCAAATTATCAATGTTCTTTTTTTTTTATTATTGATTGATTCACACTTTATTTAATATTTGATACTGCAGCACAGATGTAAAGTATCTAATTGTGAATTTTTTTAGCCCAAAGTGTTTTAATTTTATGCTTAGTATAGCTTTGAAATATAATTATTCTTCCGATTGATCTTATAACTTAGGATAGAATTTGTGAATGCAAGAGATAAACAACAATCCTCTTCATTCTACTCCCTTTTTCACTAATCCTATGCAGTTGATGCAACTTTTGTAAAAGACTTTCGAGCCATTTCTATGACAATTATATCGATTAGAATTAGACGTAGACTCATTCTCTAATTACAGAACATAAGCTTGCTACAATTTGTAACGTAATACATGTATACGTAGGACAGGAGTGTAGGACTATAGCTATTGATATCATCTACGATTCTACACCATATCAATAACCGTGTAGTGCTAGAATCCTAGCTAATAAAAATCTCACCGTACATAGAATTTTCCACCAACATTCAAAGTATAAATACTCAATTATTGTTTTCCTACTTTTACTCATTAACGTGTATCCATCCCAAATTATTATAGTATACTCCCTCCATTCAACTCCACTTTGTACATTTCTATTTTGCACACTATTCACGAGTAAGCGTTCAAGTTCAATTTTCTCTCGATACATAAGTGTAAATATATTCATGTGAGATCTTGTTTGATTCGTCTTTAGAAGTACTTTGAAAATATCTAACTTTTATAATTTCCGCAAATACGTAGCTAAAGATATCTAACGCGCAAAAACCGCGTTGGCAAACGTGACAAAATGAATAGTGCAAAGTGGAGTTGAATGGAGGGAGTACTCCGTAACTTGAATTATTCGCTTATTATTTTTTATGATATTATCATATCGTTTATTTCATATATGATATTTATGTCGCCTTGAATTAATCTGTTGCATGTCCGTTATATATTATTCTTATTAATAAGTCTTTCTTACTATGTAGGTTAACGATTATCATTACATGAACGATCAAGATAACGTAATTTTCACAAGGGATTTGATTATCTTTAATTTGTAGCCGGTAGATCTACTTTCAGCGGTGGAGCCGGGTATGAGAGACTGAGTAGCAGGGCGTGTGAAACAAAGTTCAAAGTTTAGTTACGAGTTTTTAAAATTTTGAAGTTTACCTTATCTCAAAACTATTATTTACCTATTCGTGTTAGATTATATGTTAATAATGTTAATTATTATCTTAATTATATTGAAGCGGCCATGTACACTCTTGGTCTTACACCGCCTGACCCGTGGTATATGGACACCGGAGCTACTTCTCACATGACACCGAGTGCAAGTAATCTCTCGTCTTATTCTAATTCGAGCATTTCTAACTCTATCATTGTCGGAAATGGCCAATCCATCCCAGTTAATGGTATCGGTACTGCTACTTTACCTAAACCTCATCCGCCCCTCTCCCTTCGTCATGTCCTATATGCACCCAAACTAGTCAAAAACCTTGTGTCGGTTAGAAAATTTACGACTGATAATTCCGTCACTGTTGAGTTTGACCCCTTTGGTTTCTGTGTGAAGGATTACAAGACGGGGACACCGCTAATGAGATGTGAGAGTCAGGGAGCCCTCTACCCTATCACGCCCGCAAATAAAGTCCAACCCTGTGCTGCTTTTGCTGCTGTCGAGTCAACCTTGTGGCACGACCGTCTTGGACATCCTGGCGATGTTATTTTTAATTCCCTTAGGTCTCAAAAACTGATAAATTGTAATTCTCTTAATTCAAAGACAATTTGTCATTCGTGTTCTATTGGTAAACATATAAAGCAACCGTTTTTACCGTCATATTCTCGTACTACTATGCCTTTTGATATTATTCATAGTGATTTGTGGACATCCCCGGTCATCAGTTCCTCAGGTCATCGCAACTATTTAGTATTACTTGACGATTTTACGAACTATGTGTGGACCTTTCCCATTGCAAAGAAATCACAGGTTTTTCAAATATTTATCAAGTTTCGTAATTTTGTCAAAACTCAATTTGAACGAGAAATCAAGTCCATACAATGTGATAATGGAAAGGAATTTGATAACGGCTCTTTTAATGAATTATGTGTGTCTCACGGACTTAATTTTCGATTTTCGTGCCCACATACTTCATCTCAAAATGGAAAAGCCGAACGCAAACTCCGTTCCATTAATAATATTGTTCGAACTTTGCTTCTTCATGCCTCTCTACCCGCTAAGTTTTGGCAGCATGCTCTTGCAATGTCTACCTACTTGCTAAATGTTTTACCAAATAAACAACTCGGTTTTTTGTCACCATTACACATACTATATCAAAGAAATCCTTCCTACTCTCATCTTCGAGTATTTGGGTGTCTTTGTTATCCCTTCATCCCCTCGACAACAATTAACAAGCTTCAAGCTCGTTCTTTGCCCTGCGTGTTCCTCGGGTTCCCTGATAACCACCGAGGCTATAAGTGTCTAGATCCTGTCACAAATAAAATCATCTTGAGTCGTCATGTTCGTTTCGACGAAAACAGCTTCCCTTTCGCCAAAAACAACGAACCTAACCCCTGCTCTTATGACTTTCTTGATGACGGTGTTCCTCCTTATATCCTTCACGTTAATCAGGCACCTACCCAACAACCCACGCCAACCACCACAACCCCTTCCTCCCCGCGCCCATCTCCTACTGTCACAGATACGCCCTCCTCACCAGCATCACCGAATCCAGACTTATACACTGAAACAGATTCCCCTGCTCCTAGCAGCGAACCCGTACCCAATATCCCTCCACCCGTGATCTCTAAAGCTGTAACAAGAGGCGACCATGGCATCCGTAAACCCAAGCCTATCTTTGACCTGAATACTACGGTTGCTATATCACCTCTACCACGTAATCCCGTGTCAGCCCTCCGAGACCATAATTGGAAATTGGCTATGGATGATGAGTTTAATGCTTTAATTAGTAATAAAACTTGGGAACTTGTTCCTCGTCCCTCTAATGTAAACGTCATTCGGTCCATGTGGATTTTTCGCCATAAAGTTAAATCTGATGGTTCTTTTGAGAGGCATAAGGCTCGTCTTGTAGGTGACGGTAAAACGCAGCAAGCAGGAGTTGATTGTGGTGAA